>PVKM010013781.1:0-29858 GCA_004027735.1 Carollia perspicillata | reverse complement strand
ATAGATGGGGATATTGACTAGGGTTTTATGACCTTGTCCCAATCACCTCCCCGCTCTGAGCTTGAATTCTCTCATCCATACAGTAAGTGGGTTGACCTGAGCTGAGGTTCTCACAGTGCAGTGTATTGGTGAATCACCAGGAGAACGTGTTAAAATGCATATTCCTGGGCCCCACCACTAGATATGTATTCCTAGATCTGGGGCTCGTTTTACAAGCACCCCCAGGTAATTCTCAGAAATGCAGGCCTAGAGGAAAAGTGTCATAACCTTCTTTGAATGTGGGGATGTCTTTTATAACATCAAAAAATTTTGTAAACTATTGCCATATAAATGTAAATGTATTTTTATGTTGGTTGTTTGAGAAAATATGTAACAACTAAAAACTATAATGAATTCAGTTACATTCTGAGATGCACTTACAGTTTGTTCATCTCAACAAGGGCACAGATGTTTGAAAAAATAGTATTATCTGTGATGGGGATGCTCTATTTATTCAGAATCTTGACAGTGTTTGGACTAGAGTATTATAATCCACAGACACCCAAGTAGATAGCTCACACACTGCTCACAAACTGAAAACCACTGACCTAAATTATCTGTAAATTCCCTTCTCAAAAGGGAATCTACGGTTCTAATAATCTACAGTTCTAATCCGAGGTCTTATGGCTAATTGGTTAAATACTGGTTATTTTTGCCTTTCCAAAAGAAATCTAATATGAAATCCTGGTTGAGAAAGAACCACTGCTGCAGGTTCTGGGGGTAGGGGCAGGGGGCAGAGAGAGAGAGAAAGAAAAAAAAAAGAAGAAGCAACTCCTTTTCCCATATATACAATTCTAGCCACTGATATGCAAGAAGTCTGGGGAACTCATTTGGAGATGTTTAAAAAAGGACTTGAATTCTATTTACCTGTGAGGTTTAAATATAATACATATGACAGTCAGATAAGAGCCAGTTTTGCCAAGAGGAACTGTGGATTCTCCTGAATGGAATCATCCATCAGAGAAAGAGGGGCTCTGTGGGTATCCAGGCCCAGCACAGCCAGGGCTAGAAGGAAGCCCTGTTTCCAGATCTACTCTGTGAGTTGTTATTAGACGTTGGCCTGCCCCCAACCCCTGAATGCACAGCTGGAAGGGGAATATGTGTATGAACTTAAGTAGGTCTTTTCCTTAACACGCCAACTGGAAGGGGCCAAGTTGTGGAGCCCTGGCTGAGGGTGATGTGTAAGAAACTTTCTCTTTCTCTTCATGAGGGTGGTGGCAGCATCTGGCCTCAAGCAGCAGCTGCAACGTTTGGCAAGAAATCAGTGCCAGCCCTGATTCTTGGAAACATGTAAGCATTCTGGGGCTTCTCAGAAATATTTCAGAGGGGTTTCTGTCAAAGACCTGTCTTCTTACATTCAAGTAGGCAGAGGCTCAGTGCACTAGAGACTTGGGCACCACACGGTAATGTGATTGCCTTGGCGATGTCAGGGATGTTCAGATCATAGCGATGTAAGGACAGGAACAATGTCATCAAAAGGCTGTGGCTTTGCTCTTCAGGTTTCTTTTGGTTTAATGGTTCTTCACTGTAGTGGTAACTGGCCTCAAAAACAAAAGCCTGTTTCTCATGCCAGCCCTTGAGGCGCCCACAGCTGCTATCTCTTTTTATGTCACTGAATCTCAGGGTGTTGGAGGTGTATCCAATTGAACCTTCCCTCCCTAATGCCCCTGACCTCCGCAGATGGCTTCTGGTTTCCCAGGTAATGGGTGGTGTTTAGCCTCAGAGCTGCAGGAGAGACCCTGGGATTGATTCCTGAGGATTCATTCCATCGGGCTCGGAGGCATTCCCCCTCTCACGCCACCAGCTGGGGTCCACCCAGGCTTTTGGTGAGGGCAACTACAAAATATGTGGTGTAGCCACCCAGAGTATTCTTAAACTCCCACCACAAAGATGTCAAGGAGGCAGGACAGAATTATTGGAATAATGCAGATTTTAGAACCTGAAAATGTGGTCTCGAATCCCAATTCTGACACTGACCAGCTGTGCGGACTTGCAGAAATCACTTAACCTCTCGGAGGTTAATTTGTAATCTGTAAACTGGACTCGACAACCCTACTTCACAGGGTAGTCATGAGGGTTAGAAACAGTGTATGGAGGGTGGCCGGCACAGTCATTGCTCGGCCAGTGTGATGATGGTAGACGCCAGAGAGGGAGGCCTATTACAGAGCCTGCACCAGGATGCATCTGCCTTCCTGCATTCCTACCGTGTCAGGCACCATCTTGGGCACTCGAGTATAAGGAGGCAGGAAACTCACCTCTTGTCTCCCCTCCCTCATGCTGGGAGCCCAGTCCGGTGACTGTCCAGACTCCTTCCCGGTAGCATACACTGGGCTTAATGAACACTTTCTGCCTCTGAGTGGGGCCCATCTGGATAACTCTGACTTGGATTGTGTTGGGAATTAAAGTACCATGGCCATGGGACATAAACAACAGATTGGCATGGGGCTGGGGAGCCATCAGAAGAATGTGAAAACAAGATCTTGGTTGAAGAGCTATGGCAAATATTCTTGACACATTCTTCCTCTGTCCTTAGGGTGAGGAGGATGAGTTCTCACCCCCGACAGTGAGGGTTGGAAAACCCACTCCTGATTAGGGAGTACCGTGTGCAGAGGGACCAGCCCTTCCAGGCAACCCCAGCTGAGGACAGCTATTCCCAGCACTCAGCATCAGGCTCCAGGGAATTGCAGGGGGCTGCCAATTATTAACAGAAACCACTAGGTCGTTCTGCCCCTCTCTTCCAGTCAAAGGCATGTTTCTCCATAGCAGAGAGTGAGTAATTCTCATCCCCATTGCCACATTGACTGAACATTCACTAGACATTGGGCTGAGAAAGACCAACATGTACAGCCAATCTTTTCCATGGTCTAAGCTTTACTCCCCCTCTTTTCACTTGATTTTATGCCTATTCATTCATTGAGAAAATAAATCCTATCAGGCAAGTGCATTTCACTTACTGCAGAAGTCAGAGTCTGACTACAAAACAGAAGTTCTCTATGTATTTAAAACAGAAGGACTCTAATTCCAGAAAATGGCTACAGAAGGGAGGTGATGAGGCCACCTAGAAGCTCACCTCAGCAGGAGGCTGCTGGCACCCTCAGCTGAAGGGGGGAAAGGAGGAGGTAGAGGTCCCAAGGCTGCGGCGCTGGCCTCACTTGCTGAACCCAGACCACAGTGGACGGTGGACGTGCCTGAAGGGAGCTGGTGCCAAGGAGAGGAAGCAGCTGCTCTGAACATTTCATCCAGAGAAGGCGGGAGGAGGAATACCCCTGCTCCTTTTTCCTCCCCTATAATCTCCCATCAGGAGCTCCGACTCCTCACCACACCAGGTGGAGGCCAGCTGATACGGGAGCTGGGGAATGCAGGGTGCATCCTATGCCATGTAGAATCAAGAAGCGGGAGGCATGGAACATTGTGAAGGGCAAGCAGATCGGGGACTGGAGCATTCGTATTACTTCATATAGTCCACACACAAACAGTCACATACTCAGGTCAAATTGCTGTTATCCCATTTTTCTCATGAGGAAACTGAGGTTTAGAAGGTTCCAAAAAAATTGCCCACGAGTCCTGGAAGCTGACAGAGTTTAGCATTGGAAACAATTTAAATTCTTTCTAAGATTTAAACTCACAAATCTTGTTTTCTCTCCTGACAGGAGAGCTGGGTAAGCTTTTATGAAAGTTGGCCAAATATATCTTTAAAGTAAATAAAAGATTTTCATTTAATTTTTGAAAACCACAATTAATGAGAAATACATGCATTCCAAAGAGCCATTAACTAATTAAAACAAGCCTGTGGCCTGTGGGAGCTTGCCTGCCGGTCAGCCTTGGAGAACACATGCGGAGGTTCCGGGGACCAGACTGTGGCTCCGTAGTACGGATGGAACACCATCAGCTCTGGGTCCACTCAAAAGTACCCGAGGTCTCATCAAGTCACAGGAGCATTTCTCCCAGTGTCCCTGCCTGGCAACATTGCTCTGGGGTTCCCACAGTGATTCACGAAGGAGCCTGCAGAAAAAGCTATGAACCATGCCACCACAAGCCCCTTCCTCCCGGAAGCCTTCTCTGACCCCCCAAGTCAGGTCATGTGAGGCCCCTCTCTACTCTCCCCTGATCATTCTGCGCTGACCTCCATCACGGAGCTCGATGCAGCCCTGTTTTGTCAGGGTCCATTTTCTCATTAATTGCCCCAGTGGATTGGGAGCTCTGCAAGGGTAAGTCCATGAGTTTGCCCTGTGCTTAGCACAGCACTGAACACATGGTAGACATGAGACAGAAATCTGAGAAATGAATGAGCAAAGGGACATATAAGAACCCAGGGTATTCTTAGCACATGGTTCACTGGAAAGAATGTGCAGTCAGGTGTCCATTCGACTCAGAATTCATCCCAGGTGTGCTTTCTCGAAACGGCATTCTCGGATGAACCACTTGAGATTGATTTCAGTTTTCTTCTCTACAAAAATGGGATTAATGTTACCGTCCTTACAGGGTTGCTGTGGCTGCTGGTCAAAGAAAGCCTTGCTCAGTAATGGTCAATTCCTCTCTCCCTTGATATCCTAAGAAAGTAAGTCCTCGTTTGACATCAATAGGTTCTGCGACTTGAAGCAAAACAACGTGTAAGGAAGTAAATTTTACCCTAGGCTAATTGATATAAACCAGAGTTATGTTCTCATGGCAACATTATTCAAGGACCTGCTCTATTCTCTTTTCCCCTAAAATGATTTTGAGACACCAATAGAATTAGCCGTTAGCACATATACTGAGTATCTGCTTTGGTGGGTAATCTTATTAATGTGATGATGCAACCTGGATTGACTACTTACTGTGTGGTAGTTGGCATTGCGAAGTGGTTAAGAGTATGGGCTGGTAGTCAGGTTGCCTGGATCTGAATTCTGGTTCTGTTTAAAATCCTCGTCTGTAAAACAGGCATGATAATCATACCTATCATATAATCAGAAGGCACCTGGCACAGAGTCAGCATTCAAGAAAGATTAAGTATCATCATTCTTATAAGCCAAGCAGTTTCCCTAGTGTTTTCCACACTCCATCTGATTCAGTCTTCACAGCATTATCAAGTAGCTACTGTCATTCCCAGTTCACAGAGGAGGGGACTCCTCTGTCTCAGGGAGGCTTTGGAGCTTCCCACAGGCTAGCAAAATCGCTTGTTGGCAGAGCTCACAGCTCTCAGTCATTAGACTAAACTGTCTCCTCTCTACTCTTCCGAGATAGATTTGATTAACTTTTATAAATGGCCACTGTTATTTTTGTTCAATTATAATAACAGGAGTAATAATAATCCCATAAAATTGTATAGAATGTTACAGTTTATAAACTGCTCTCTCACCTTAGCCTTACGCTAGAATGCTGTAATGTGTATTTATGTGAAAAGATTCAATTCTTCAAAAGAAGAAAACATGTTAAATAAATGAAATTCACAAAAATATAAAATATATTATCACTTATTATACCTATGTATATTATAGCGTATGAATATTGAACATAGATAAAAAAGGCATGAACAGACCAAGAGATACATAATATTTATGAGGTACTAAATACCCACGAGACAACTGTGCACTGAATATATGTATGCATGAGACCTCTAAGGCACTAAATATTCTGGGTGCACTAAATATACAAAAGCACTCAATATTCACGAGGCTTTAATTCAGTCACACACTGGTGACACCTGTCTAGCTCCGTGTCCTCTGCCAGCTCTCAGCTGCTCAGCAGGCTAATTGCCAAGCTGCCGCTGTGGGCCTGGAGTTCTTGTCCCTGCATCTCTCCAGTGCAACAAGTGTGTGTTCTTGGCCAGGGCACTCTCCATTTGCACACCCCTTAGCTTGAACCTCAGCTCTGGTCCTGTTACCAAACCATCGGTGGGGAAGCCTGATGTGGCAGTGAGAGGCACCCCAAGATTCATATCGTGTGGTCCTTCCGCCTATCACAGAGTGCTAATATATTTCTCCTGTTTCTCACTGTGCATTTTTAATCGATTTTGTAATCTGTATGATTTGAGCCTTTTAATTTAGTTAGTGAGCTTTTCTGTTCTGTGACCTCAGGCAGGGACTACCACCTTTCATGGCAGTGAACTTTGGAGGTTACCATTGCATCAAGGCAGTGTCGCATGTGATGGAAGGTAGAGGATCAGGATCCCTCTTGATAGATAAGAAAATTAACAAACATAAAGGGTACACAATTTGTTCAATATCACACAGCTGTTAAGTGGATTAGTTGAAATTCACGCACAGGTTTCTCCAACTCCAAGCCTCATTCTTTTTATTCTAAACAAGATCCTTGTGCCAAAAAAAAAAAAATCAGAGGGTGCTGTAAAAAATGAATTGGATTTCTCTGCTGGGCCTCCAAAGGCAGTTCGCAAAGGAGAATTTCAAGGCTGTTCTCTGAGCAGTGTTGTCCGGGCAGAAAAAGATGCCACTCTAGCAAAAACCTTCTTGTGATGGCACTGCACTCACCAGGCATGCCCATGCTGGGGACGACCTTAAAAGGGGCCTCTTGTTTGACTTTTACAGTTACCCTTCCTGTCTTCCTCATTGATTCTGTAAACACTGTCTCCTTAGGGGCAAGGTCCCTAGCCAACAGACACATCGAGGCTCTGGTGCTGTTAGGAATTAAGTCCAGAAAACAAGAAAGCTTGAGCCAGAAAGTGTTCCATTGTCTTCACGTCCTTCCTAAAGCTGGGTTCCTAGCCAGGCAATGTCACCCTCAGAGACTGGGCCCGCACGTTTGCTTTGGCTCTTTTTACTGTTGACTTTTTGATAGACTCTAGGTTGGCTCGAGTATAAAACTTACATTCTCTGAATGAATAGTTCACTTGAATGAGCACTCTTTGGTCTTCTTTCTGTTCCCTTTCTTACTACCTTTGGAACCACGTGCACACAAACGTTGCTGGCCAGAAGGAATCTGGGGCTCTGACCAAGGCCTTTCTGGAGAGGGAAAGCTCTCTCGGATGGGCAGGGCCGGGCAGCCTCATTCCAGCCATGTCAGTGCTCAAGCTCTTGTGGGAAGATCAGTGTGCTCAGGGCAGGAAAGGGCTAAGCCTCAATGGAAACTTGCAAATAATCTTTAGTAATCGTTAGTTCCCCAAAATGCGTAATTTTTCTGCAAATTTGCACTGGCTTTGCTCTTGTTTCTATTTCATCATAGCCATACTACCTCCTGCAATTGCTCACCAAATCAGTAGATTAGAAAACCATCACAATAATTACAGTTCATGGTTATGAACAACTACAGTTATTAACATGGAAAATAAACACAATACAATCCTGTATATGGTTTCATGTGATATCTTGGTACATGTGCATTTGCACGTGTGCAGCTGTACATACAAACAACAAGGAAACAATCTGGAAGGAGGAAAAACAAAATACTTAAACGCACTTAACAGAGGAGCCATAGGTAGTTGTACTTGGTGTTTAAAAACTCTCTGTATTCCTTAAATTCTTATAATCATCTTTCTTTGCTTTTAGCAGTTCTGTTTTTAAAAAGCTTCTCTTTTTCCATTTTGAATGGAAATCAAAATATGTGATGAAGTCTTGACTGTTACCAAGGAGCTTTTCCAAAGCTACGCCATCTCAGCTGAACTGTTAACATCCCTGAGTAATCGGTGTCATCTTTATACCCTCTCTACAGAGGGCTCCGACCGTCTGTTGTATTCAAGCCTACACAGCTACTAAATGTCAATATCGAGAGGCAATGGCAGGTGTTTTTGAAGTCAAAGCCCACGGACGTTCCACTCTGCCATAGCTGCTCTCTATAAGTACTTCCATCATCATGCCGCTCGTTTCAATCAACACCGCTCTGTGGCATGGCGCCCCCGGAGTGTGCAAAGATGAAAATCCTGCCCCCCAGGAGCTCACAGTTCTGAGTGGGAGCTCTCAGTCCCAGCTGCTCATTAGATTCACCCTGGGCCACTTTTAAATCTCTTGATGCCTGCACCATACCTCAGATGGTCTTTAAAACCCCTCAGATGATTCCAATGTGCAGCCAAGATGAGAACGACTGATCTGTCAGGAGCTGGCCCATCCAGGAATGCACAGATCCCATGAGAGACAATACATACTCAATTACAAAAATTCACTGCCTTGTTCCCAGTAATTGCTTCCTGACACTTAATGGATCTTTGGCATATGGATCTCTTTTCATGGATGATGTGAGAATATGAGCCCATAAATGTAAGGGTATAAACTATAAACAGTTTTTAATGTTTATCCTTGAAATTAGTTGAAAATTGCTTTTCATCCTCTAACTGCATGTGGTATCAGGCAGTACTGTGTAGCAAAGAGAACTCGAGGCGTGAGACCCTGAAGACAGATTTAGCCCTGACTCAGGCTCTAAGGAACTGTGGTTTGGGACAAGTCGTTTTTCTCTGGGTCTCAATTTCGTCCTCTATAAAATAAAAGGGTCTAATTAGATGTTGCCTTATGGTCCCTCCAGCTCAAATTTCCTGTGATTCTTTATCAAGTAAGCCTAGATTGCTAAAAAGCAGGTAGTCTTGAGATAGATACTAAACTTAAAACCTACCTATTTCAGTTATCTATTGCTACATTATAAATTGCCTCAAAACTTCACGGCTTAAGCCAATGATTTATTTTTGCTGATTCTATTGACTGGGAGGTTCTGCTGCTGGCTTTGCCTGGGCCCACAGATGCAGCTACAGGCAGAGGGAGCTCAGCTGAATTTGGCGCATCCAAGAGGGTCTCACTGAACTGGCTATTGGTGCTGGCTGGGGGCTGGAGAGCCTTTGTTCTGTTGCACATGGCCACTCATCCTCCCAGGAGGGCAGCCTGGGCTTCCTCCTTACAGGGCAGTCTCAGAACTCCAAGAAGGTAAGAGTGGGAGCTGCAAGGTCTCCTGAGATCTAGACTCTGCAGCTCTAACAGTATTACTTCGGCCATAATCTATTAGTCAAAGCAAGTCATAGGATTATCCCTGATTCAGAAAAAAAGAAGAGGGTGGAGCAATAGTCTCCATCTCCTGATGAGAGAAGCTGCAATGACAGGTTGCAAAGGGGCGTGGACACAGGGAGCTGCGATTCATTATAATGACCCTCCGTGTTATTTGGCCTGGGAATGCCATATGATGCAGTGGTGAAGAGCACAGTCTTTGGATTTACACTGGCTGGGTTTAAATCTTGCTGCTGCATTTGTGTTATACATAGAACATGAGGCTTAAATCACCCTGTGCCTGTTTCCTCATTGGTAATTTGAGAAGGGCAATAATAGGCCCACCTCATGGGGTGACCTTGATAAATAAATGTGATCATGTCTACAAAGTACTTAACACATAGTAAATGTATCCTAAAAGCTCTCTGCTCTTATTACTGGCCCCGATTTTCTGTAGGAAGTGAGGGAGCTGCTTCATTTCTTAAGTAGAGGCAGCAATCCTCATCTTCCTCCTTCCTGCCATCACCCCGGGTTGGACTGGCTGCAGCCACTTGTTGCAAACCTGAGGGGTTAAAATTAATGCAGTGCTGGTTATCATTTCGCTCACTCACTTGCACAGCATCTCTCTCCATGAATGACCCAGCCCTGGACACTGATCTTTAAATAAGGATGTGACGATGGCCTCAGGGGGAGGGGTGAGCTCTGGCATGAATGGTTCTTGTTGTTCCCAGGTAGCCCCCAGCCCCCACTGCCTGGCTGAGTGTTTCCAGGTGAACGTGGCCCTTTGCCCCCTGGGAACTTCAGCCACACCTGCACACAGCATGCCACTATTTGCTGACCTTGACTCCCCTCTGGACTCGTCTAACTGAGGGCTGGAGGGGTCCTCAGGTCACCCATGTGGTCCAATCTGGTATTAAGGGCCTGAGGTCCTAGCCTTCAGCCTTGATGACAGCTTGACCTGTCACACCAGTTTTCTGATTGGGAAACAGAAAAGTGAAACAGGGCTATATGATTGTAATGTATTCCACGGGATATAGGAGTAAAGCAAAAATTGGGGGAAGGTGTAGTCATTCATAGCTTATTTGTTGTGCATGAGACCAAATTGCCTCAGAATGAGGTCTTCTTTCTTCCTATATCTTTGAACCTATGAACCTTCTTCTGTGAGATACTTCTGGATATTTCCTAGAAGCTCAAGGGGTCATTTGCAATGTAATTCCCACCCTCCACCCTAGTTTCCTTCTGTCTGAAGGAACTGGGGTAGGGGAGAAATGGGGACATAGCTGGTCCCCGTGGTTGGTTTAGGCCAAGTTTAAACACAAAATTCCTGCCAGTGAGGTTCTATTCTCTGCCACCAGCTCTTTAGGCTATCCTCCTGGAGTCAGTACCAGGTATTACTCCTGGAACCAGAAAAACTCCAGAAGCCTGGTCTGATTACATCTGACTCCCATGGATCTTGTAACTATGACTTAGAGCTAGAGCAAGACCATGTCATTCACCACTCACAGAGCAGAGAGACATTGCCCCTCCCCTCCTCTTCCTCTTCGCCCAACAGCTCCATGCCATGATCCATTCGAATGAAATATACCAGATGACCAGGGTATAAAAAAAATATCTTAGCTAATAGGGTAAGGTAACCGAGGTCATGCCCCTTAAAGAAAGTCTGATAAGGGGGAAAGAACCAAAAGAAAGCTAGAGATGGTGCCCCGATAAATTCTACTTTCTGCATGGTGGCCTGATGGAGAGAAAGGAGAGAGCAATTTCCCTTACCCAGCCTTACCTGTGGATTTGGGGCACCACAAAAGTGCCTCATCAGACCACCTGGCAGACCAGTAAGATGCAAAATCTTCTCCTGAAAGCCTTGAGGTCACCTAGAGGGAGAAATTGTTAAAAAGGCCCCATAATTCAGGCCCTTTGTTCCCTTTCCCAGGGGTGTCTGGTCTTACCACCAAAGGGTATTTCAAGAGCTTATCCATAGACTGTCTCCAGACTCATGAAGCAAGGGGTTTGCCGGTGGCCATCTAGAACCCCAGAAGGCTGCTTGGAGTCTGACATGAGCTGGGAGGGGGGATGTAGCAAAAGGGATAGATGGGCTCCTGATCCCCGGTTGCAATGAAATCAGAACAATTTATTTTATCTGTTTTGTGGTGGGGGCTTACAAGTAAAATTTTACTGAAGAAAGGATCCCAATGCTTTCTAGAAGCAATTATTTTGAAACCCCTGAGATAGAGGATGCATCTCAATATCCCTTCCCCTTCCCCATGCTTGGGCGGACCTTGAGGGAGGGGATATATGTGCTTGAAGTTGGAAGTGGATCCATGGAGGCAAAGAGTTAGCTATCTGAAGGGCTGACACTGCTTCCCAGGACCTTTGCCTAGGCCCTCACTTTAAAGTTCCCACCCTATCGCCACACAGGAGATGCCATATTGACGCCCACCACTTAGACTCTTTTTCTTTTTCTTTTTTTTTAAAGATTTTATTTATTTATTTATCTTTAGAGGGGAAGGGAAGGAGAGAGGGAGAGAAGCATCAGTGTATGGTTGCCTCTCGTGCATCCCCTGCTGGGAACTGGCCTGCAACCCAGGCATGTGCCCTGACTGGGAATCGAACCGCGATTGTTTGGTTTGCAGGCCCGAGCTCAATCCATTGAGCTACACCAGCCAGGGCTAGACTCTTTTTCTTACACATCTTAAATCTTTGCATTGACAAGATAAAAAGAGGGTCTCTCTCTTGTCTATCTAAGCCTAGTTCTGACACATATTATCCCCCAGGGATTGACAAAGATGATTTATTCTTCAAGGGAGATTACACGCTGCAAACATTGCTACAACTCTACCCTTTCAAGTCAAAGAGTCTACTGTTATCTTAATCTTTTTATAACCTGATGGGGGAAACTATGTGCCAGGATTCCCCTTATGAAGAGCATTGTATTTTGGCCTGAAGGTTATGGAAGATAGGGTAAAAAAAGTTTTTATAAGTGGTTGGGGCATGAAGTTTTTCTTAATCTCTGGGCCTTGGTCCAGGCCTGTTCCTAGGCCTGGGCAATGGATGCACTTTTCAGTAATAAAGGGAAAAATTTAGAGTTTAAACAGATAATCAGGAAATGAAGAAAGGTGCCTTAGGCTGGATACTGCATGAAGGAAGAATTTGGAGAGAACAACAATGTCTAAAAGTGGACTTTGGCACGCTGCTATAAATTCTTCCCGTAACTCCTTAAAGAAATCTTTGGTAAAATCTACAATGCGCATTTTTACCTTTGTGCAAGTGAATTCTTTTGGATGCTGACTTTCATGTCTGGCTGGGGTCATCCTTGGTGCAACATAATGGCAGCACTGGAGGAAGACAAAATCTAAAGATAAATGGACCATGAGGGGATTAGTCCTTGGGAAACAAGTACTTGGGGAGACAGAGGGCTGCGAGGAGCGTCCAGCTGGATCTGCGGGACAAGGAGGCCCCGGCTGACTTCAGAGCTACGCTATGATAAATCAGCACCACAGTCCTTCACTGGCTTCTCATCGTCTAACGGCCCCACTCCTTGGTGGGAGAGGAGCTTCTCCTCCAAATATCTTTCCATCTTTCTCAGCTTCTCTTCCCATTTTCCTACTAAAATGACAACAGATCTCTTCCACAGATTCGTTAGCTAAGACTGGAATTTCAAAATAACTAAATAGGGAAGAGCAAACGGGGATGGGGAGCATGAGTATAAATCAATTAGGTGACGCAATTCCCAGACCATGGCTTTGAATCCTTGTATGGATGACACCACAAAGTCCATTAAAATCTGGCCTCCCCTACCGTCCACTGTCATCTCTCCCGGCACTCCTACTCGTTACTGTGTGCTGGAGCATCCCCGCCTTGAAGAAGCCGAAATGACCATTCTCCAACCCAACCCGGTGGGACTGGCCCCTCTTCACTCCACGTGTCTTCAGAGTATAGCATTTCAAAACACTGGGTGTCAACATTTATTTACATGCTTTCCCCATCTGAGTTTCTAACCTCAGAACCGAACAAATGCTTCAAGAGTGGTGGAATCTCGATAAATGTTTGCTGAATTGGAAGAATGCCAAAGCAGGATAAAAAATGGAAAGAGAGCACACAGACTAGGTTGGCATGCCAATCCTGCCACTTACTGGCTGGGTAACTTTGGACAGGTTCCTTAATCTTTCCATGTCAACTGTCTCATCCATTTATAACAACTACTTTGCACAGAGAAGTTTAAAGTACATAAAGTACCTGGCCTATCGGATATGTGTCTTAAATAAATGGATGGTATTAAATCAGTAGGCTAGGGGCTTTCAAGATTTTTCTTTTCCAGCAGTGTAACCCTTAAAAAAAAAAAAGAATATTTCACAAACCAAATAAAAGCAAAACTGCTCTAACTCAGGTGTGCGGCCTCATAACCCCACCTGCTACTTCTCCATCTTGACACAGCGCACTTTCTACCCCCAAAATCCGGGGCTTCCCCAGCATGGAGAAAAGTCTACTTACTGCCTTGGACTAGCATGGGAGACATACAATTGATAAATGTGAGATAAGTTTAAGTGGCATGGCAACATAACATTAAATAACACTGATACCTGTATTTAAAAAGTATTCCCTTTTCCATTCTTTTTTATTTTTCCTGATTCTTTATGGAAAAAGCCTCAGTTTGAGGCTAAAACATTTTTTTACTCATCCTAAGACTCTGATATTGAGAAGACAACAGATCACAGGCTAAGAACTTTTAGCAGTCAACAGTACCTAGAATTTAACACTATGGATTTGTTCAGGTCCTCATCTTTACCTATATCATGCTTTGTAAATTTGGGCAAACTTTTGGACAAGAAACTTCATTTTATTTATTTCTAAGATGAGGGTATTAATGCTCGTTCATTTGTGAGGATTAATATAAGTTCATTCCAAACATATTTACTGAGAGAGTTCTGTGTGCCAGGTGACCTGCTGGAATGCAGTGGGGAACCAGACAAATGTGGTTTCTGCCCTCATGTATCTTCCAGTCTAGAGGTAGATACAGATAAATAAAGAGACAGTTCATTTACATAGTGTGGGAACTGCCTAACTTATGCTTAAGGGAAGAGATAGTCACAGATTTCTTAGAAAAAATGGCAGCTCAGCGGAGTTCTGAAGAACTATTTAGTCAAGAAAGAGGAGAGGGAAGAACATGTGCAAAGGTTTAGAGGCAAGGGACACTGAAATAAAATATACTGAGTCCTTAGTCTAATGTCTAGAATATGGACATTATTTAAAGACCATATTCAAAATGGCAGCAGCCTTTGGAACTATTATAATGTCTTTGGCCTCAAAAGGTATTAGATTGATCTTTGCAGCCTTAACATAAAAGCAGTTCCTGCAACATATTAGGTGCTCAATAAACCTTGGAAAGTGAATGATTGAATATATAAATAAATGAGTGACTAAATGAGTGAATGAATTATTTCTGTCTGCTCCAGGAGACCTGGCCATATCAGGAGCCACATTCTTATTCAGACATTACCTAGAACAGTCTGGTCCCCCACACTGTACAGAGAGTCATTCTGCAGCCTGATTCTGACTTGACCTTGGGAGGTTTTCCCTGGGGTCAGCTAGTATCACATGGCTTCCCTTACCTCTAGCCCAGGAGGGGGCCATGCTGCTGAAGAGACCCACCCCACCTGTTTTAGTTGGAAAGCCTGTCTGTTTGGCATCTATTTTTCATCACACAGAGCTGGGCGACTTGTAATATGTAAACACAACAGGCTGCTTTATCTTTTGGGATCACATTTCATTGTGTGGTTCACAGACCAATGGCACAGTTTAGCAGGTGAGAGGGCATTAAAAAGCCAAGAACAAGTTAAGGGAAGTCAGGCTGATAATGATGATGATTAACATTTATCAATCATGTTCTTTTTGCTAGACATTTTGCTAAGTGCTGTATGTGCAGTAACTCATATAATCCTTACAAGGATCCTTAAAAATAGATACCAATAGTATTCACATTTTACACATGAGAAAAATTAGGCTTGAAGAGTAATATGACACTTTTAGTCAGGGGTAGTTGGGATCAAACCCAATTAGTGCAACAGCAGAACTGGTACTCTTAACCTCTTAACTACAGTGCCACATGAAAGCAAAGAGGCAGGAAGGAAGGAAGGAAGGAAGGAAGGAAGGAAGGAAGGAAGGAAGGAAGGAAGGAAGGTCCTTATGTACATTGCAGCATTATTTACAATCACCAAGATATGGAAGCAGCCCAAGTGTCCATCAATAGATGAGTGGGTAAAACAACCATGGGAAATTTATACAATCGAATACTACTCAGCCATAAAAAGAAGAAAATTTTACCCTTTGCAACATTATGGTGGGCCTGGAGAACATCATGCTGAGTGAAATAAGCCAGTCAGACAAAGGCAAATAGCATATGATTTTGCTTGTATGTGGAATCTAAAAAATGAATGAACTAATAAGCAAAACAGAGACAGACTCGTAGATGGAAAGTGGATGACAGCTAGTGTGGGTGGAGAGGTTGGGGTGGAGGGATTGAGGAAAAAGGAAAAAGGACGCATGGACACGGACCACAGTGTGGTGATTGCTAGGGGAGGGGTGTCTAAGGGGACTAAATTATAATGGAAAAATATGTACAATAAACATGAAATTTAAACAATTAAAAGAAAGAAAGAAGAAAGGCTGCTTATACCTAGGAACATCCAACAAAATCAGGGACCTGCTAACAAAATCTACGCCAAACTTTGTTTTTGCTGTCTTTGAGGGCCTATTAGCACACGGAATAAACATTTATTTAAGAAAATGAGGGTAAAGATAAGAAACAGATTGAAGTTGAGCTAGCCACCCAACCAAGCCTGATAACATGATTATTTCTCCCTGTTTCGAACCAGAGCACCTCGGATTGCTGTGGTGTCGTTGTTGTCCGTTTGTCTTTCTTAACATGCAGGCAATGCAGCAGAAGAGTCCGTCTCTGACAGCAGGGCCGAAGTTTGGAAGTGTTTCCGCCTCTGGGATTCTACGTAACGTGATCCCTGAATTTACAGCTTTTCCTTATTTTGCAGAGCTAGCTCTTCTTTTTTCCAAATCTCAAAACCCAGATGCTGGAGAACAACATACTAAGAAAATTATTTTTTTTCTCTAGACATCTGCCTTCAACTCCCATTTGTGATTGACCTTTAGACCCACCATTGTACCCACTCAGGACTTTATCCCTTTGAGGTTAGTTAGGCCCTGAATATGTTCCCTCAAGACTCGTCTGGAACAGAAACAGTTTCTACCATTCACTGAGAGCCTGTATTTGCCAGGCCCTGGCTGTGCCCTTTGCACACTTGACCTCATGTGCTTTCTGCAGCCTGCATGGGTCCTGTGCTTTGCTAGACAGGCCTCCTCTTTCTAACTCCACCATTCTCCTTGCCCCTCCCTCCAGCAGGTCCTCACACTTCATAGTGGAAATGGAGGCAATTCGACAAGAATGGCTCTCCTTCCCCCTGGTCACTGTTAACCATTTCTTCCTTTCTAATAACCTGTTGACTAGCTGACTTGGGAGCCTGCAGACTTCTCTTTTTCTCCTTTTATTTCTCTCATCCTGCTCTCTCAAGCTCCTTCATAGGCCCCTTTCCCTCAGCCCTACAGGGTGAGGCCCTGGCTCACCTCTCCAGCCCCATCTCCCACCACGCCCTCCCTTTTACGTCACCCTGTAATGACAGTTTTGTGTCACTGTCTACGCACGCCACGTAGCTTCATGCCTGCATGCCTTTGCTCAGGCGGTTCTCTCTTCCAGGGATGCCCTTCCCCTTTACTTTGCCTGGCTCACTCTTACTCATCTTTAAAAGGTCAGCCTAGATTTTCTCACTGTTTAAAAAACTGCGCTGTTTCCTCTCCCGTTCTCTCCTAAGGCTCACCCACTGCATCCTGGGCTCAACAGCACCAGGGCAGCAAAGGGCAGAGCAGTGCGGTGGATTCCTAATCAATTAACTGAATTAGGAAGCTCCCAGAGTCACTGAGGCCCAGTGGGGAAGCCTTGGGGCAGCCAGGCACTCTCTGTTAATCTCTGTTGCCTTTACCCTCTGTTTCCAAGCTGCTCAGTGTCAACAGAAAGTCATGCAACTTCCGAGATTAGCATGATCACAAATCCCCACTGTCTGATCTCAGCGGTGCCATCAGTACCACTTAGAAAAGTTCATTCCTGCCTTGGTTGGGTGGCTCAGTTGGTTGGAGCATTTTCCCACACATCGAAAGGTTGTGAGTTTGATTCCCAGTCAGGTTAAGGGTTCAATACCTGGTTGGGGCGCACACACGGAAGGCAACAAATTGATGTTTCTCTCTTACATTAATGTTCCTCTCTCTCTCTCTCTCTCTCTCTCTCTCTCTCTTCCCCATGCGCCATCTCTGAAATCAATAAACATATTAACATATCCTTGGGTGAGGATTAACAAAATGCCTATTCCTCAGAGCACGTTTTCTAACTCTTTCCACTTTCTTTAAGGCTCCACCCCACTCCAGCCCCCTTGTGCACATCACCCTTTTTGCTTGGAAGACTGAGGTTGTTGGCTCCCACCCCTCCCTTTGTTAAAAGCCTCCTGGGTTCTCCCCAGCCTTTCCTCTCTCCTCTCCGCCCCCTCGGAAGGCCTATGCCCCAGCCCTAGTGAAATATCCCCCTCATCTTGATACTAGAGATTCTGCTCCCAGAATCTTCCCCTTGTTTGTGCACCTCCTCCTTCCTCAGTACCCCAGACCCATCACCTCAGCTTATAAACAGCTTCAATGTTCCCCACACAGATAAATGCATAACATTTTTTCCCAATATGCTTCCTACTCAAAACTTTTACCATCCCACCTTACCTTCAAAGTCTGCTTCCTCTTTACCTCTTGGTTACATAATTTTGAATTATATCAGTAATTTATGTGCATGGTAAAAGTTAGAATTGCATATAAGCAAAAAAAAAGGGGGGGTGGGAACCCTTCTACTATTACAACCCCTCAGAAATATCTTGGAGTATACCTTCCAAGCTTTTCCCATGCATATGTGTACATAAAATTAAACAGATTTTAAAATGAAGATAAAATCATGTTCTACATTGTGTCCTATAACTTGCTCTGCTTATTTCAGTGCCATTGGAGCATCTTTTCATTGGATCCACCCAGGTAATGAAGGGTGATCTCCCACTTTAAGAGTCCCACCTGCATAGTCCCTTTTGCCCTGTGAAGTAATATGTTCACAGGCTCCAGGGATTAGTGTATGGGAATCTTTGGGGGTGGGGGGCATTGTTCTGCCCACCTCAAATGGTCATTAGCCTAGGGAAGTGGAGGGCATTGGAGTGGTGCGTTGGGGATTCCAAGTACAGGGAACAGCAGAGCTGTGATGTGACCGCAGTCTTTCCCCATTCTCCAAAGCCTCCATGCCCATAAATATAGATCTGCACTATCTTTAAAAAAAAAACAAGTTTGCAAATATGATGGAAACTTTTTTTTGTCAGCTCCCTCTTACTTCCTTTTGGAAGATGGCTTTTCCCCATAGCACATGATTCTGGTGGGTTTGTGAAGGAAGACACAGTCCTGTGCCCTTTGGGCATAGCAGTTGCCTGAGGGATGGGCAAGAGAGCCAAGGAAGGCCACTAAGATAAGGAGCAAGGGCTGATCTGGATGCTGAGACAAGGAAGTTTTCTTTCTTGTGGAGACTGTGAGCTCTAGAAATGCTGGACCCACCGGGGGCCATCCTTCCCGTCACATAGCGAGATCCTGTCTAAGAATAAAGCCATCCCAGAAAAGAGGAGAGAAAGGGGCACACACACTCAGAGAAAGAGAGAGAGAGAGAGGGGAGGAGAGAGAAGAAAGAGAGAGGGAGAGAGAGGTTCCAAGATCCGAGGATATCATCTGAGCATTTAGTTTCAGACCTGCTGAAAGCTAGACAATTTCTGGACACTTCAATTGAATCAGTCAATAAAGTCCTTTTTTCTTTCTTTGCTTGAACCAGTTTGATTCAGGCTTCTTGTTCTTAAAAAATAAAGAATCCTTACTAATATAGCATTATTCCATAATATGGATACATTAAAATCAAATTGACCAAATACTCTAATATTTTGCCTTTAGAGTGTTTCAAACCTGTACTAGTACTATTTTAACACCCCAGCAAACATCTTTTACATGTATCCCTGTGCCTATGACTGATTATTTAGAATAGATTCAAGGAAACACATTTAGAATACCTTCTAATGTGTTGTTGAGAATACATTCAAATAAATCTATCAATTTAACGTACTGCAATCTGCCTGCCACTCCACAGCTCTGCTTAAATTGCCCTTTTCTAGGTCCCTGAACATCCAAATGCCGAATGATGCCAATAATCCTTTGCTCCGTCCTACCTTACTCAGCCCTTGCTCACTCCTTCCACTTAGAAAAGCACCTTAGACTTCTCTGAGTCTCCTAACTTCTCTTCCTACTTCTGGACTGAACCTGGATGCCAGTTCAGACGTATTGGTAGGACTCCTGGGAGTGCTGAGTGAAGACAGACATTTGAGGAGAATGTGTGATCCATCAGCAGTTTAGCAGTGTCCTGGGGCCCAGGGTGGGAGGGGCTGTCTAATGTGGGAAGTGGAAAAGACTGCAGCAAGACAGTCAAGCATTTGCTATCGCTGTAACCAGATGTTCTCAACCAGGAGGAAATCGATCACGAGACGTCCCTGGGAGCTCCAAAATGACCCAGCAGCTTCACAAATCCCCTGAAGTTGAGTGCAAAGATTTGTGATTGTGCATCTTTCTGAGAGGAAAAACTATAGCTTGTATTAAATATTTAAAGGCATCTGGGACCCAGCAAAGAGGAAGAGCCACTTCTGCAGAGAGGTTCCTAACCTGTGTTTTCCCCGAGTGACCTTCTGGAACTCATGGTTTGGAGAAGGAGAAAGTCAAATCACCCAGCAGTGATCAACCAGCCTGACACACGCAGTGATGTCACGAGGAGGTTCCTGAGAGCCTCTTCAAGGAGATACAGAGGGTCCACTTCACACTGCCCTTTGGGCCACCGAAAACAACCCTGTCTTACTTCCCTTTGGGCGGGGAGGGCCAGCGGGCAAGTTAGGAGGTACAGCTGCTCCCCGTGATACAGATTCCGCCCTTAGCCTGTTCCCCCAGCCCTCTCCTGTGCTGCTCTGTCCCTGCTTCTCCCAGAACTACCCCCAGCTCTCTGGTCCCAAAGCCAGCCTCTCTTCAGCCGTGCCCCGAAGCACAGAAGTCTGTGACATCTGGAAACTTGCACGTCTGGGAAACAGTGATCAGGACAGCTACCACACTTTATTTTCAATATGATTTCCTTCTGTCCTGTCTGTCTACTGCAGGCTTCTTAAATCGTGGTGACTCTGTCCAGAGCCCCTTATCTTAGTGACTATCTATGTTTTGAATTCCTTGCTTCCCCCCCAACCCTGCTCAAATTTAATGGGAAGTGTTTCCTGTCAACATTTTTTTTCTTTGGTAACTCGTCCAGCAATTTTGTTGTTTTCAGTGCATTTCACTAAAAAGGGCTGATGATCCTGTGTTCCAAGATCACTAACAGAGATATTAAATAAACCGAGATTGACCCTCGGGCTCTCTCCCATTCTCTGGAGACCTCCGATTCTCTGGAGAGTGTTTGTATTTCCCTTTAGTTCGTGGTCATAGTTCTGCACTGGATTCCTTGACAGACCACCACATTGGATGCCTTCCAAGAATACAATTTCTTGAGACCAATTCAATATCCCATTAAAATTTTAATCTGCCTCCTGTTACCCATAAATATTTTTGACCCATGCTTTCCAAACACCGTTCAGTCCTCCACAGAGCATCTATATTGCAGATGCTATCTCCCCACGTGACTGCAGGGAGCACTGCTGTACACAAAGGAGGGCCCATGCATCTCACTCCGGCATTCGAGGCTCGACAATGTGGCGCCTTTTCCTTTGAGATGTCTGTTCCCTCAGGGACACTACTACGGACTCGGATGACCTACATTCAAATTCTGGCTCTTACGTTTTCCCACTTAGGCAAGCTAAATAGCATCTCTGGGTCTCTTTCCTCTGTCATAGAGTTATAGTGGGGATTAAAGGCTATAACGCATGGAAAGCATTTAGCATTTCTGTGTCTGGCCCCCAGAAAGTGTGTAGTGGAGAGAATCGCCCCCCTACCCCATCTACCGAAGTATCCATGCCCTAATCCCTAAAACTGGAGAGAGAGATAGCACAGACGCAATTAAGTTAAGGACATTCACACGGGGAGATTATCCTGGATAATCTGTGTTGCCCAAATCTGGGTACATGATCTCTGGCTAGAGGCAGGAGAGGTGCAGCAGAAGAAATCAGAGAGATCTGAAACATGAGGAGGACCCACCATTGGGATGTGAAGGACAAAGCTGGCCAAAGGTGAGACCGCCTGAGATTCTCCAGTCCACCTACGTCCCCCTTCCCCCAGTCCAGGAAAGTTCTTTCCCCGAAGCAGCCACCTTCAAACTCACCTCCTCCATCATGCCTTCATGATCCTTTCATGAGAATCAATGACTCTGGAGCTTCCAGAGAAAAATACTATCTGCTTTACTTCTTCCAAAGTCTGCTTTCCTTAGAGCTACTTACCTACCTACTCGTCCTCTTGCCAACAACACGGTGACTCCTATAGGGAAGTCACCTATAGTTTGCCCGACACATTTATCAGACTCCCTCTGAGGTATGTGGGGTAGGAAATGGGGACTAATACTCTGAGTTTTTTCTGTGTTGGGCCCTGTGCACATAAATTATTTTATTTAATTTTTGTAGGAACCCTATGGGGCAGATATATACATTCTAGTTTCTTTTCTTCTCTCTCTTTTTTTAATCCTCACCCGAGGGCGTATCCATTGATTCTAGAAAGAGAGGAGGGGAAAGAATGGGAGGGGGAGAGAAGGAAACATCTATGTGAGAGAAACATTGATTGGCTGCCTTCTATACCTGCCCCGACCGGGAACCAAACCCGCAGCCTAGGTACGTACCCTCGCCAGAAGTCGAACCCGCAACCTTCCGGAGCACAGGACAATGCTCTAACCAACTGAGCCACACTGGCCAGAGCCAAACCTCCTTTCACAGTTGTCTCAGTGACGCAAACTTGCCCAAAGTCTAGCAGCTGCTAGAAGAAAAGCTATGACTTGACTTCCAATGGATTCAGGTGCACCTGATTCCAAATCCATTGTTCTTTCCCCTGTCTATGATGTCATAAATACCCTCTTTGCCGTCATCTCAACGGTCAGCCCTACGGCCCTTCAGAAAGTAGCTCACGCTCACTCGCAGCATTTTGAGCAAAGTTTTATTGTCCTAATTTTAAAGATGAGGAAATTGAAGCTCAGGGAGTTAAAATGTTCTGCCCAAGTTCACACAGTCCCTGAGAGACACAATTAGAATTTCAGCTCAGGATTTCTGACGGCAAACACACTTCAGTGTTCTTTCTACCATACCACAGCCAGCTCCAATCAATGTTTCCAAAGTTGTGCAGCTCTCTCTTTTCTAAAATTTCTTACTGCAAGGCAGTATTTCTAGCATCTCTGAGTCAGATTTCTGTTGTTGCGCTTTCTTGATTATACATGCCACACTTCCCAAGGCTGGGTCAGCTGAAAATTGCATTGATGTCACTCCGGCTTCTTCCAACTTACACACCCAGTCAGGGAATGAAAAGATTCTGACGCCGGAAGTTCCAAGCCCCACCTTCTTCTTCTCCAACGCAGGCAAAGCAGCTCAAATTCCCCTTTAGGTGGAGTCTTTTTTGTCAATTTTTAATCAAAATTGGTTTTTATAAGTAAAATAGCACACCAACTGTCATTTCTTTTTTTAATTTTTATTTATTTATTTTTAGAGAGAGGGGAAGGGAGGGTAAAAGGGAAGGATGGAAACATTGATGTGCCAGAGAAATATCAATCAGTTGCCTCTCACACTCCCCTAACTGGGGACCTGGCCTGCAACCCAGGCATGTGTTCTGACTGGGAATCGAACTGGCGACCCTTTGGCTCACAGGCTGGGACTTAATCCACTGAGCCACACCAGCCAGGGCTCACGCCAACTGTTATTTCTAACCAGCTATTTTAGCCAACTGTTAAAAAAGAAAATAAATACCAGATTTAATTCCACTACCCAGCAAAGGACATTACCTTTCAGTTGACATGTTTCTAAAGGAAGCTTAGGTATTCTATATCTAATACTAAAAGCCATTTGTTTGGTTTGACATACTTTCTTTGGAAAAGAAAGAAAGGTAGAATGAAAGAGAGAAAGAAAGAAAGAAAGAAAGAAAGAAAGAAAGAAAGAAAGAAAGAAAGAAAGAAAGAAAGAAAGAAAGAAAGAAAGAAAGAAAGGAAGGAAGGAAGGAAGGAAGGAAGGAAGGAAGGAAGGAAGGAAGGAAGGAAGAAAGAACCCCTTATTGAATTTTGCTCTATTTTTTTCTTAAAGTCTCTGGGGTTCCTTTTTAAGTTTCATAGTTGCTTCATTAATTTAACTATTAGAAACAGGATCTATATTCCTCTTTGAATATAAATCACCTTTCTGATTCTAACCTCTAGAACTGCCTGTTTTTCTTACTTTACACACATTAATGCAAATACCCATTTCTAATGCCCCTGAGAACATACATCTAGCTCTGGAGATTCTGCAAAGTTCACTTTGCTAAGTGCTCCCCAGCCTGGTTTTCATCAAAAGTTTCAACAGTGTTTTCATTACCTGCTAGTAATGCTCTGTACTCCTGGGCTCTGGGCTCTCCATGAGCGGAAGCAAATAATAATCAGTGCTGTGGTGTTTTCCTTTATTTCCACTATTTCTTCATCTGTAGAGTGTGACTTACTGTGTGCAGCATTTTCTGGTTTTGTAATTATATATAATAAACTTTTTCTCAAGGCTCTCAGACTCATGCTATGGACTTCCTCATTTTTTTTGGCAACTTCTGACCCTATTTCATGATGCCTCAACCTAGGTTCCTAGGTTTTCTCACGTTTCTCCTTTTCATCAAGTGAAGCCATTGCTTTTCCTCCGCTAACTGCACAGATATGGTCATGCTTTAATTACCTGAAAAGTGAAACATTTAATCAAATGTTATTTGTAGAAGGTGTGCCTAACTGTTCAGTCACAATAGAATCTATTGAATAGGCCAAGCGATATTTATCGATGGTCCAACTTATTTATCATTTGATTAATTATTCCATGAATACTTACTACATGCATAATAACACTAATAATAGCATTTTCTGAGTGTTTACTATGTGTCAGGCATTGTTCTAAGCGCTTAATATATGTGAATTTATTTATCACAATGAGTTTGTGATAACTGTCTTTACAAACAAGGATGTTGAGGTGAAGAAATACTACCTGTATTTTCAGACTATAAGGTGCACTTATTTCCTCCAAGTTTGGGAGGAATAATGGTTGTTAATGCTGCTGTTGAGTTCTGTCTACATTTACATTGGTGAAATATTATGTTATTTATGTTGTTAAATATTTTACCACATTTTTTTGCTTCAAAATTTTTTTCCTATTTTCCTCCTCTAAAACCTAGGTGCATCTTATGGTCTGAAAAATATGGTAAGTATCTTGCCCAAGGTCACACGGCTAGTAAAGGACACAAACACAATTTGTACTCAGGCATCTGGTATATCAGTGGCTATCTAGGAATACAAATTAACAAACCACTATCTACTGATGTGGGAATTTAAATCTAGCCAAGGAGACCCAAGATACAGATATGACAAAACTAAGTGACAATAGAAAACTTTTGAGTAAAAGATTGTATAGGACAGCTTATGTGTGATACTGGAAATTACAAAATGAAAAGAGAATTGTGGGATCCATTGTATTCACTTAGTATAATGGCCATGCTGTAATTTACTACAGCATGCATAAATTAAATGAGATTTAGAAAATCTTGATACTGTGAATTCATCCAATTAATTCAAATAATATTTATTATGCACCTACTATGTGTCTTGGTACTGCTTGTTAAGCCATGGAGTGCACTATAGAGAGAAATTATAAAATTACTTTCTCTTGGAGAACTTTAAAAAGTAGGACAATCTATATTTAGTTATGCCCAGACACAGGGAGATGAGCTGGGTGATGATAATACCAGGCTGACCTGAGAGACACTTCATAGCCCTCTAGCCTGCTATCCCATTGAGATTCACAGGGAAATGAGTCACCGGGTCATCTCAGGAGCCCACGGAAATTCAAGGCTGGCACTGTGTATTTTCCATCATCCAACCCAATCCCTCACCCTTCCCTTTCCTCCCGAACCCTTTTCTAGAGCCCTCTGAAACCAGACCTGTGATCAACAAGCTCCTATGCGTGCTCATTGCTCTGACTGTCCCTCTTCCCCTGGCTTTGCTGGAAGCTGGCATGTCCCTGAGATCACTGCTTCGCTGTGGCCTCTCAAGGCCCTGTTCTGTCCTGGCCGGCACCACGTGTACCTCAGGACTGGGGGTGGGCGAGCATCCTCTCTGCGCCTGTTGCACTTTCCCCCCCTTCTCCTCTCAAAACCGCAGCTCCTGCATTCAGGTCACTCAAATGCTTGATAGCTGTCACATATCTGCCCCTCCAGTTGCCAGTCACTCATGGTCCTTCTTTTGTCGAAGGTTTTGGTTGTGGGCACTAGGTCTTGTTCTCCTCCCCCACCTCTGTCACCTTCTGGAAGCCTTCAACACGCACATGAGTGGATTACCCAAATCCCTGGCCTCTTCAGTCTTTGCCTTTCTCACTACCCTAGCCATAGACATCCACTCCCTTCGTGACACCCTGACTTTGCCATTGCTGGCCGTCCTGCCCTGATTTCAGACATCCCTTGACAGCCATCTTATCAAAACTTCCAATCTACTGGAAGCTTCCCCCTCACTTTTCTACCACCCTTTGGCCCATCCTCACATTCTTCTTACTAATTTAAGCAACCACTCCTTGCAACCACCCTCACCTCCTTGCTCACCTCTGTCTCCATTTTTCCCTCCCTCCCTTTCTTTCTCCATCATGCTAACCTAGAAAAACTTAGGCAGACATTGAGTCAAGGGATCTGCCTTTTCTGTGGCAGCTCTCAAGGAGCTGAATATTGCTGGGAATACAAGAATGAAGACAAAGCCAATTGGTTTCTCTTTACATTCATGCCCACAAACCCCGAATGAGAACTGTCTGAAACACTTACTGTGCTTCTCTAGCAAATTCATTTCCCACTCTCAAAGCCAACTAGCTCACACCTTTTTCTTTCTCCGAGAACTTCCCATATCCAGCCTTAGTATTTTTCCTTCTTAATCAAAGACCTTGACTAATACTTCACTGAGAAAGTACATGCTATCAGAGATGAACTGCCCCAAATTACTCCTGACAAAGTAATTACTTCTGGCGCCTCACCTATCGAAATGGGAGAACCGCCACTTTTCTGTCAATGCTGCAGCCCTCTGCTGTGCTCTCCACCTCATTCTCTCTGGCCTTCTTAGGGACTATGGTCCTGTTATTCCCTACATCAGCACTTCTCCGCGTGTGATCTGCAGACTTCTGGTGGTCCCTGAGGCTTTCAATTCCATTCTTCCCCCAGTCTTTCCCACCCTCCCATTGGTAGTCAGTTAACAAAACTCAGGAATCGTCCTCGATTCCTCCCTCCCCTCACCCCTACTTCAAATGCATTGCTAACACTTGCAAAGTCTTCTTCCATCATGATGAGGTGTCTGACTTCTCCTATCCACCTCTAGTCTAAGTCATTAGTGTCTCTCCCTGAACTGGTGTAATAGTCACCGAACAAGTTTCACTGTTTCTGTTCATATCACCCATAATCCATTCTCCACACGACAGCCAGAGTGATCTCCTAAAACTCCATATCAGAACATGCCATTCCCCCTAATGAATCAGTTCATAGTTATCCATTGCTCGCAGAAAAAAATGAGGTATTATACACTGTGGCTCCTGTCCACCTCTCCAACCTGACGGCATTTTATTTACAGAGCACAGACACTTGTCCTTCCCTTCTGTGGAGCACTCTGCTCTCTCCACCTCCTGGATCTTGCACTTGTTTTCTCTGCCTGGAATGCTTGTCCACCAGCTCCTCAGACTGGCACATTCTCATTCTTTCTATCTCCATTCAAACATCTCACTCAGAGAGACCTTCCCTGACAATCATAGCTTAAGTGGCCTCTTCCGATTACTTCCTATCTAATTACCCAGTTATTTCCTTCATGGCATTTATTATAATCCACTGTTATTTATCTGTTTCCTAATTTCTCCTCTACCTCCCTAACTAGACTGTGAGCTCCATGAAGGCAGGGGCCTTGATTCTCCTGGTCATCCCTGGATTTGCAGCACAGAGAACAACGCTTGTCGGAAAGCAGGTAGTCGAAACAACATATGTTAAATAGAGAGGGTGAGTGAATGAGTGTTTAACATTTATACGCTGATCCCTCAGCTATGCTCTTCAAATGCAGTTTCTCATTTAAAAACCACAACAATCTTATAAAGTATGATTACTATTATCTTCATTTGACAGATGAGGACAAAGGTTCAGAAGAGTCACACAGCCAGTAACAACTGTCTTAGTCAGCTCAGGCTGCCATAACAAAATACCATAGACTGAGTGACTTAAACAACAGAAATTTATTTTCTCACAGTTCTGAAGGCTAGAAGTTCAACATCAAGGTTCCAGCTGATTCCGTTTCTGATGCAGCCTCTCTTCCCAGCTTGAAGACAGTTTTCTTCTAGTATATCCTCACATGGCCTTTCCTAAATGCATGTGCATGGAGACAGAGGCTAAGTCCTCTGGTGTCCTTCTTCTAAAGAGACCGATTCTCTTACATTGGGACCTCACCCTCATGACATCACTTAACCCTAATTACTTCCTTAGAGGTCCCATCCCCAAATACAGTTACAATTTTGGTTAGAGCTTCAACATATGAATTTGAGTGGGGGGGAGGTGAAGGACATAGAACATTTAGTCCATAATACCGACAGAGCCAGAATTCAAACCCGGACTTGTCTAATTCGAAAGCTCAGACTCTTCATTTCTGAATCATGTTGCCTGCAGGCCACTAGCCCTGCCCCTGTCCTCAATCTCTCCATTGCCAGCGGTTGCATGTCTGGTTCTCTCCTGATGCACACCTTAACTGGAGTTAGGAGCCAAGAATGCAAAGCTTGGCTTCCCTCTTCACTACCTTAATGACCTGGAGCCAATACCCTAGCAACCCTGGATGTGCCTCAGTTTCCCTATCAACAAAATATGGGTAGTAACAGGAGGTACTTCCAGGAACTGCTGTAAGGTGGTGAGTGAGAGAACACAGTCCTTATGTGCATCTGCTGAATGTTTCGGAGCAGAAACACTGCCTGATTCCCAGTTCTTGTTGTTATATCTATTTCCCTGAGTAACACGTATAGCTGCATGGGCAGGGGTGGGAGGAAGCTGTCTCCACCCCAGCATGGTAATAAAGCCTGTGGGGAGGGCCCTTCCATGGCTGTGACCAATATTTTCTTCTCCCTCCTCATGTTGAATCATCATGCTTTGTTCTGTTTAAGTGTTTTTCTATTTGGCTCATTTGCTCTACAGGCTGGGAGGAATTGCCCCAAGGGAATCATTCCAGTCGGTAGTCTGATCCCACTGGGATGGGTGTCACTCTGTCGGGAAGTTGTCTGGAATGTAATTTATCTACTCAAAATCAATGAACGTCTCATGGTAAACTAAATAGCAACAACAGTAACAACCAGAATAGCTAACATCTATACAGCACTTACTGTTTTAAGTACTACATAAATCCACTTACTCTCTACAGTAACCACACCTACAAGTGGACGATACTACTAGGTAGGTACTATGATAACCATGACCATAGCTAATTAGCAGCTAAGCTGGGATTTGAACTGGGAGACTCTGGCTCTAGAGCCCATGCTCTGAGCCATAACAACACAAGGCTTCTTCTGTTATCTGTTGTTCTTCCCTGTCTGTTCTGTAGTCCCAAGTGCTGGCAGACGGCCACCTCTGAGGACAGGGAAAAGCAGCACAGGACACTATGAAAGGGGAAAAAGTCAGAGAGCACCCTTCTAGGATAAGAAGCAGAAACCAGAAGTCTGTGGGTACAGTGACCACCTAGGGGAGTTGGGGTTGGAGCTGTCCCAGGACTCCCAGATCACCCTTGCTGTCCCCTTCTTAGCACTGAGCAGCCTGCATTGGGACCGTTGGCTCATTATCTCCTCCAGCAGGCAGTGAGTTCTCCAGGGGAAGGTGTCTAGGTCAGCTCCGTGGTCCCTTAGCAGCAGCAGGGCAGGGGCCTGGCCCATCACTGAACGATGTGACCCTGGGCCTGAAACAATGCACTCAGGGGACCGGCGTGTGTACAAAGGAGTAGACGAAGAAGGCCAGCAGACACCACAGTGAGCACTGGCACCATGGTTTTGAATATCTGTAATTCCTTTAACTTCTGCATATTTCCACTTAGTGCAAAGGCCCTGAAACTTGAGTCACCTAAAGAGTTTGGTAAGAATGCATATTCCCAGTCCTCAAACCCATGAGATTCGTTTGGTTCAGGTGGGTTTTTTAAAAACACTTTACTGGAATATAATATACAACTGGAAAAGGAGACATAAGTGTACAGCTTGCGGAATTTTCACAACCTGAATATACATATGCACCTATGCCTAGATCAAGAAAAAGGTGTTATTAGAACAGTAATGGCAGTTTTAAACAAACAGTCCCGGACTTTCTCATGCCAGCCTCTGAGCACTGAGAAACACTGCAGGACTGATTAGCAGTAAAACTCTTAAAATGGAAACAATTTGCATGTGCCTGTTTGAGAATAACAAGGGCAACAGAACTGAGAAGGATATCGTTCCTCGGTCACCAGATCCCCCAGGGACACCGTGGGTGGCACTGGTCTGGAGGTGGGGAGGGCAGAAGGTCAACTGAGTCACCAACTGGCCTTCTGGATATAAGCAAAGCAGAATTTATAAACTCCCAATGCCTGAA
>PVKM010013780.1:0-29843 GCA_004027735.1 Carollia perspicillata | reverse complement strand
AAATGGAAACAGAATAGCACAAAATGTTGGAAATCATTATTATTATGTTAAATATTATTATTATATCACATTAGAAACCCCATTACAAACCCATCACTGTTCTGGGTATTTCCTTTACACACGTTATTTTAAATTAAGTACAAGGGCATTCAATGTCCCATTTTCCTAAAAGCAGACAGAACTGAGATGCAGTTAACTCGGTTTGGGCTTGTTCATCCTTTTCTTTCCCTCTTCCTCCCTACCCCAGGAATCCTTGTGTCTCCCGTCTCAATCTGTGTTTTTCTGTTCCCATTACAATTTATCTCCCTTGATCGCCATTTCCTTAGAGGGGTGCATCCCAAGCCTGGGCTGTGAAAGAGTTTCTGGGTGTGCAATCCCTGACCTATTGAATCCAAAACACTGGGGGTCAAACCCAGCAAGCTGTTTAAACAGGCCCTGGAGGTGATTTTGGTGCCGGCTGAAGTTGGAGAACCACAGACCTAAAGAAAGTCTCTACACCGCTTAGGCCAGTACTAACACTATAACACGTCTTGCTAGACAGAATGAATCATTCTCTGCTCTCTACTCCCATAGCATCCGGTCCTGCTTCCTAAATGCTTATTATGTAGCACATGGCATTAGAGCTGAGTGCTTCTGCATTTTCCTGTCATCTGATCTTGAGGGCAGCGGCTGGGCTATATTTACCTCCAGCACACAGTGAACTCTCATGAAACTGTGTTGACTGGGTGAATGAAGGAAGGAAGGAGTGCTCTCCCAAGTACTCTGGCTATTGGGCATTCGTTGAACTCCAGGAGTTTGAGAGTAGAAAAATATCTAAACCTTGTATAAGCTATAGCTAATAAGCAACATGGATAGACATTTTGCTTTGTGATCAAAAAGAGAATAAATAAGCAAAATAAATAAAAAACAAGCTGTTAATCCAAAATACAAACAATAAAACTCAAGAAAACTGTTCAAAGCACTGAAGATATCTATTGATTACTGATAGTCCATCGTGATATTCATTTAGAAAGTTAATCATTATGATTTAATGTAAGTAGAAAGTTACAAACAAATTGTTCCAGAAGGAGTCCCCAACAAAATCCTATCATGATTTGATTTTTATGGAAATCTAAAACATGGGTCCTCTTATTAGTGTTGTTTTGTAGATAAGAAAACGAAGACATAGAGCAGCTAACTGTGTGGCAAGGGAGGATTCAGAAAGAGGATTCAAATAGGTACTGTGCTGTCTCTGAAAAATGCAAATAAATGTGTACCATCTCTGTATTTCCTGAGAGGACAAAGAAAATATTACGCGTGAAATAACTGTGCGCCCCCGTTAAATTCAAGGTCAGGCCACTTAGTTGAATCCCCCAAAATGACAAACCTAAGATTGAGATCCCTCGCATAAACTCTACAGAATCATCTCTCTGACGGAACTTTAGAAGAGAGATCTCTGTGAGGGAATGTCTGGAAGCGAACGCCTCCGGGGTAGGCAGACAGCTTGCCCCGCACCCTGGTCCCCGAGCCCCGTGTGCGAGGCCATGCAGACACACGGTAAACAAGGAGGATTGTGTGTGACGCCGTGGCTCATCTGAGGTTTATTTCTAGCTTCTTCCCTTACCACTTAGAGAAAAAGTTGTGTGAAATAGGCCGTGGGGAGACATGGGTGAGAAATGGGGAGAAACAGGCCATGGGTGAGGCCTTCTTAACATTCCTAAAGTTCTGCCTTGTTTCCCCTTTTTGTTTTGACTTTCTAGAAAGACAAATAGAGACAACTCTACTTGAACAACAACTAAAAGATGAAAAAAAGAAAGACAAATTGGTAACTCTGATTTACTTATAGTTCACAGTGATATTCATTTACAGAGTTGATCATTATGATTTCATGTAGATAGGAAGTTACAAATAAACTGCACCAGAAAGAACCCCAAACAAAATCTTACCACGATTTGCCAGAGACAATAATGAGTAGCTATTGGACATAGATTTTAGACTTTAAACTTAGAATACAGATAAAATACATGTTTTTTCACTTCACAGAATTATTTTTAATTATATTAGAATCTATAAGTAGCTTTGCAATTTTGTCAAATGCAAGGTTTTTAGCCATATTTATCAATTGAACACAAATTGCCCAAATAGGAAATTCAGTAATTCCTGAATGATGCAGATAATTTCCAATGAATTAATTAAATGGATAAACATTTCCTCCCATGCCATGAAAAAAGCCTGATGAAAGCTGGACGGTTTTAGAGATGGTTGGTGCATACATTCAGCATTTAGTTTAGGTGATCAGGTGTCATCAACACAGTCCACAAACACTGATACTGTCAAAAATACCTCGACACACCTATTAGAATTGCTAAAATCCAAAACACTAACACCATCAAATGCCTGAGGACGTGGAGTAATAGGAGTTCTCATTCATTTTTGGTGGGAAGGCAAAGTGGTATAGCCACTTTGAAGGCAGTTTGGCAGTTTATCTTATAAAGCTGCCACAGGTTTACCAGGCAATCCAACCATCACACTTCTAGGTACACGCATGTCCACACAGAGATATGCACATGAATGCCTAAAGTAGCTTTGTTCACGACTGCCAAAACCTGGAAGTGACTAAGATGTCCACAATAGGCGAATGGATAAATGAACTACAGTACATGTATCCAATAGGATATACTGAGCATTAAAAAGAAGTGAGCTATTAGGCCATAAAAAGATATGCAGAACCTTAAATTGCATTCACTTAAATCACTCAGTGAAATAAGCTACCCTGACAAGATTACATATAGCATGACTCCAATTATATGACATTCTGGAAAAGACAAAAGTATGAACACAGCACAAAGATCAGTGGTTGATGGAGTCTGGGGAGGGACAGGGGTGATGATGAGCAGGTGGCACAGACCACAGGGGACATTTGGGGGCAGTAGGACTACACTGTATGACATGTATTATAATGGTGGATACATGGCACTACACATTTGTCAAAACCCACAGAATGAATGTCACCAACAATGAACCTTAATGTCAACTGTTGACTTTAATGAATAACGTGCCAATGTTGGTTTGGCAATTGTAACAAATGCATCATACTAGTGCAAGATGTCAATCATAGTGGTAATTGTTTGTGGACCGATGGTATATAGAAAGTGTATATTTTCTGTGCAATTTTTCTACAAACCTAAATGATAAAGATCCTACTGCCATGGTCATAATTTATTTTGAAATTAGGAAAAAAACCCTGCTCAATTCTAAAATTTCTGTGCAAAGTTCACAATTCAAGTTTAGGCTCCCGGCTGGCATAAGGAATCATCATGTATGTAAATTTTAAAGGGCATGAAGAATGGTGATTACAAGCAGTAATATATAACAGCAGGTAGTTTATCTTGCATAGAATAGGATTTCAGGTCTACCTGGGTTTTACCAACTATAACCAAAACTGGTGTGTTTTGGTTACAGTGCTATTTAGACTTTGCTTGTTTGTTTTTCTTTGCCAGTCTTTCCACTCTCTTTGTTCTATAACAGATGCAGTTTTTCACGGTGATTTATGGTTGGCAAAGTTCGTAAGTTCTCTGTCTTTTTTTTTTTAACTATTTTCCTCTGGGCCACAGAAACTTTCCTGAGGGGAACGATAATCAGTTTCACAATGTTTCAGACGACGACACAGACTGCAGGTGAGTGCTGCTGTTCAGACTGTGAGGATCACTGGTTTTGTCATCTAAGAAGTATGAACTGGTGTTCACATATTCCATGAAGAAAATATACATGATCATAATACCTGGCCTCCCAGACTTCCCTGCTGGTCCTGAGAATCCGCGACTTCCAGGAAAGCCAATTGCTCCCCGATCACCTTTAGGCCCTGGGGGACCTGCACAGTTAATGAAGAGAAACACAGCAGTCATCATTCACTTTTCTTACAGACTTCGGAGTATAATGAAACACTCTGGGTCCATTAATGAATATGATATAGGGGAGTCTCCAAATGGAGTGATAATATTTCTCCTAATATTTCATGTGTGCCATTGACAGATGATAGAAACTGTAAGTAGAAACACTAGTGTATTTAGTACACTGTAGGTTTCCTACAAATGACATTGTTATAACAAATAAAAACATATCAGGGAAAAAGTCTTGGCATTTTAACCAGAAGGCTTATGTCATGTAGTATCAGAGTATTTACTTTTACAAATTGGGCCCCTGGTTCTAGAATATGTTACTCTAGCTCTCATGGAGTTGGTTTTACACGTTCCACTGTAATCCCTAACAACAATATGGTCACCACACACACACATACACTTTTGTGTATATGTTATATACATATACAAAACCATGGTTTTACATACTTAAATACAAACAGCTTTTCTGTACCATAAATTGCTGTAGTAATTGTGAAAACTGCACATAAAAGCCAATAATATTTTCCTGTGGGATAAAATATTCTATTCTGAAGTCCAGTAGTTTGAAATAAATTATTGTAAAAATGTCATTTTAGGTGTCATTATTAGTTTCCAGAAATCCAATTTTCAGTTAACTCCTTGGGAAACACATTATGAAAAATTGATTATACATCTTTTGCCAGTGTCAATCTTCTAATATATTGTCATTAGGTTAGAGTTCCAGAAGGCAGGCTTTATGGCCTGTATATATTTAACTCATTAACAATATTTTCTTAAGGTTCATTCATACAGACACCTAAGTTTGAGCTAACTCTTCTCTAAGAGATATTCAATTTAAGAAGTACACTATTCTAAAGAGTTAAGAAATATTATTCAATCTAGCATAAAATTTGGATTCTAACAGATAGTAAACAGATATCCAAAGCAATAAAATGATAAATTATGTTTGGGAAAATTAGTAAAGTCAGGACATCTCCATTTAATTTAATTACTCAATATATGCTATTTTGTATATGTATAGATATATTATATATAATATGTATATATGTATGTATATATGCATGCATATATAGTTGTACATACTTTGTAGTATATATTAGCTGAACTTCACAGTATACAGCCAAATAATGACCTAACATCAGTTCTTAAAACAGACTGACAGGTTAATATTTATACCCTTCTTCATTATCCAAGCAAGGCAGGTAGACCTTTGCACTGGCAATTCTTAGGATCTGCCATTCAAATTTATGAATAAAAACACTGAGTCTGAACTTTCTTATTTCCTTATCTTAGAACATTCTCCACTTACAGGGTGCCACTCATTTTTACCATTTTCTTGTTTAATGCAAGAAAAATACATTGAGCAAGCATATGGTTTCAGCCCATGCACAATCCTGGAGTTACAAGGGTTCTTATCCAAATAGGTCTTCCAGTGTGGAGGAAGATGGTGAGAAAGTTAACAGATAAATGTAGAGGTAATTATGGTGATTAAAACTTCAGAAGAAAAAAGAAATGTAACAGAATGCCTCGGGAGATCAGACAGAGCCTCTCCAATGGGGGGTCAATGAGTACATTCAGAATACAGCTGTCGGACCAGGGCTTATATCACATTTTCAATAGGTGAATAAAGAATCTATAAATGAAGCACTGTGATACTAGAAATTACTCGACTATTAGACCTTTATGATGGCAGATGTTTAAGCAGACTCTATATAGTCCATAGAGTTATGTGAATAATTGGTTTTACACTGTTTGGAAACATGGCCCCTAAATATAAGCACCACCCTTGAGTTATATTCCAAGAGACCGTATTCTCTGAGCCTTTCAGGTGGCAATTCGCTGATTTTCTGCAATAACCTGTGTCGAGGAGAAATGGTCTGGCCCCTGCTTCTAAGCCACAGGAAACATAAGCACATTTCACACAGAATCTCAGCTGTGAAGTGTGTTAGGGCTTCAAGGGGTTTTATGCACCATCCAATTCAAATCTGTCATTTTACAGAAGCAGGAACAGAACGTGGGCGGTCCAGCCACCTTGGTAAGGCTGGTCTGATCATCATTGACATATCCTGAGTGCCCAGCTCTGCATGTAGGCTTCTTTCTGGGGTCTGGCAGACTGAGTGAGAACATGGACTCTGCAGTCCTGTCCATATGAGTTCAAATCCTGGCACTGCCACTTAGCAGCTGCAGCTTGATCTAGGGCAAGCCATTTCACCTCCCTGTGCCTCTGTAAAATGGCGCGTTATTTGTCCCTGTCTTATACGTTTGATGTGATGAGTAAAAGAGCCCACTAATGTAAAACACTTAGAAAAGGTGCCTCCCATATGACAAATGCTTTGTGTTGGTTCTTCTTCTCCTCCTCCCCTCCTCCTCCTGTTCAGTAATATAATCATTATTTCCACCTGCTCTTGGTGAGAGGTACTACATTTAGTTTCATTTAACAATATGTACATAGTTAACAGTGATGTTTTGGGATTTGCTGGCACTACACTCCTCACTCAAATGTGTGTTTAGACAAGCACTGCCCTGGGGGAAGCCAGAGGAGAGGCCTTTGCAGGTCAGTCTGGGAGTAGGGGTGGGATGGGATGAAGACATGCAGGCATATGAAGTCCACTAAAATACAGTTCCCGCACTCCAATATCCACAGTATGATAGAGTTTAGTTCTTCTCCAGAGACCTGATTCCTATGGTGGGAAATTCAAGCTATGTAAGAAAAGTTAACAGCGCCAGTGGGTGATGAAAATTTTGCACTCAAAGGGGTCTTTGGTTCCCTCTCAGGGAAACTTATGAGGGTGGTACCTTCTGTGCGTACAGATCAGGCTATGTTGTGATGCCACAGTGGGCAAAACCAGTCCACTGAGACCTACAGGCAGCAAAAGTACACCAGAAACTAAGAAGGTGTTCTTCAGAGCATTTCTGTCATGGTGGAATAACCCTAAAAGTGGTCCCCAAAGGATCTCAGATGAGATCAAGAGTCCTCGATGATGACATTCACCACCCTTATATAATTACTTATTGTACTGTAAGTCCTGTGAAGGCAGAAAGAAATTCTGTATTTCTGTGCATGGAATGCACGGAGCCTTGTAGAGCACCAGGCACAGGGAAGATGCTCAATTAATGTTCCTCCAATAGGTCATTCTCCTGGGCACAATTCCAAGGAAATGACACTCTGAAATAGATTTCTAATATCTTCGGGGTAAAGCACACTTCAGCATAACATGTACCTTGTACATGAGTAACAATTGTGATGGCATTGATTATTTAAGACCACTAGGATAACCACTTAAGTTTCTCAGATTTTCATATTATCATCGTGAGTCGAAATGACTTTGACTTTACCAAGCTGAGCTTAGAGGGTTTAATTAGATGTATAGGTGGGGTTTCAGTGAATTTGCTCAAATCAGGAAGTAGACGTATCATGATGGCCCACCATATACACATGACTTCCTTATTCCAGTTCTAAGTGTGGGGCAGTTGGGCAATTCGGCAGAGAGTGGAATAGAATGCGGCAGTGAAGTAGGGAGAATCCGCCAGGATTCCTGCAAACTTGAATAATTTTGCTGCGGTACACCAAACCAAAAAGTGACCTAATCATCTAAAAGCGTCAACTTATCCCTCCCACAAATAAAATCTTCCTTTTACCAGGGCCTGGATAACACCTGCTTATGTAAATGAGAGGTGCCAACAGCAACAGACTAAACCCTCGCCACAAGAATCAAAGCAGCTTTACAATGGCACCCGTATGGTATTAACTAAAGCTGAAGCTTTTAAATCCCTCTTTCTACGTCATACGCCCATAGTTCAGAAACAGCTGCCAAAGGTGCTCCCAGGAGAAGCCTTGCATGGCAGGGTGAAGCCCAGTCTGGACTTGCATGGCTGAATTATAAAGCACTGACCATGCACTTAGTAATGGAGGAGCGGACGGCCTTTGACAATAGCAGGCCTGGCAGCTGACATAACACTGGTCACTTCAGCTGCTGATGACATTAACGCACCATAATTAACATCTGCTGAATGCTCGTCAATCAGAAAGACTTTTCCCAACAAAGAATCTTACCTGGCAGTACTTGCAAGGACCCACAAAATGTGTATATAAATACACATATACTCATTTTTTCTTTAAAATAATTCTTTAAACTTTTAAATGTACACTTGATATATTGGCTTTTAAAACACAACCATACAAAGGTCAGGCAGTTGTAAAATTCGTGCTTTTCATTTCTAAAAAGTATTTTTCTGGTGTTATCTGGGCTAGTCAATACATTGATCAGAAAGAAGAACATTTTGTGTAATCAAAAGACAGAAAAATAAGATAAAGTACATGGTATTTAGACAATTTTGTCAGCAAGAACCATTCCAGTTATAATTAGACCATGCAATATTCTCCCTGTTTGCAAAAAGCATGTGGGGTATTTGATTCCTAGTCAAAAAGAACATGGCAATCATGTCATTGTTGTCTTCTTAATTTTCTTGAGAGCAAAGAAAGTTTTTGCTCTTTCTCCTTTTCTGCCTTCTATTATCTTCTTTCAAAATATTGCTTTCAAGATTATGCCACGGACAGGGAAAATAATTGGAAACAATTTTGCTCTAAGTAAAAGTACAATGTCTGACAACAAAGGTGGAAGTCAGCTGCATTCTAGTCAGCCTTTACATTTGGATTTCGTAGTTTTAGGCAAATTCCGGCAAATTCCACTTACGGACTAAAGAAGGAATCTAATCCAATTTGCCTTTGACGTATATTAATGCATAATTTTTGCTTCTTAAAAACCAGATTACTTGCAAACATATTCAACATGAAGACGGTTGCCATATTCTCCTCCACGTGTGATGTAAAGCTAAATTGTGCCTTATACTGACTGCTGTCCGTGATATGGACAGCTCTCCTCCCTAGATTTATGGGCTTTGTGAGCAGCCCCATGCGGTTGCTCTGGCTAAAGCCTGCAGCTTCCTCCAGGGTCAGCACTTCTGTTCAGTACGTTAGAGTGATTAGTCTGCTGGGATGGGTAATACGCCCCTTGATGCACACACACAGACACACACACTTCCCACGGGGAAATAAATAACTCTTGCCCCTACACACATACACAGATGTGTCTTACAGGCCCCGTAGTGACTGAGTAAGTTTGAGTAAATAGTTCCCAGTACCATACCAATTGGGCCTGGACTGCCTTGTGGACCAGCTTCTCCAGTGATACCTCTATCTCCTTTTTCACCTGGGGGTCCAGGGGGACCTTTAAAAAATAAATTACAATTAGTGATCGTAGTTTTAAAGCACAGGTAGAATGGATCTATCATTTGTTAAGACAACCGTATAACTAAACTCAAAGCCTTTTATTTGTTACGTAATAATGCAGAATAAGTAAGACCGACCTTCCCCGACAGAGGCATACCCTGCTATGGAGCAGTGCAGTGCTGTGTACTCACAAGGGTTACACAGCCTTAAACTAGACAACCTAATTATGTACACATATTTATGTGTGCCTAGCACTTTTCTGGGTTCTCAGAACCAGGGGACAGAGAAGAGACACTGAGTCAAAATCGGCACAAACCCATGTCAGTGTTGTGCACACACTGGACAGATTTTACGACATTGAGTTGATGCCATGTGTGGAATGTGAACGTAAAAACATACAACTCATGAGCGATGCCCTCAAGGGAAATTAAACCACACATAGCAGATGACCAAAACACTAGAATTGAAAGTGACAAACTCGGATATTTGTTAGGTTCAGATCAGCGCAGTAGCAACGCAGAAAGACTTTACTGAGGGAGTGGGATTTCAAGGGTATTTCAAACATCGAAGAGAATGAGATGAAAGAGAATTCTGGGTAAGTGGGAGAGATGCAGGGAATAGAAAACAGGTGAAAATAAGTAAAGGAATCCTTTTCCGAGTAAAATATTAAGTAGGGATTCTACTTAATATTTTACAGATATAGATATTCTAAAATAAGTTGGAGGGGTTACAGGGAAAATTTTGACTACTTGGCCTCATAATTTCCCAGGTGTCTCTGAGTACTGAGTTAGATCAACACCGACTCAGTCATTTGAATTTCATGTGCCCAGCAAAACAGATACGTGATATGTGATCACTTCTTTAGAATGATGGTACTGAGCATGTCTTTAGCACCTAAAGGTATCCTACTAGAATTCTCTCTTCTACACAGAGTACACAGAGCAAGCATTATTCTCTACATTTACAGGAAACACTTAATTTTCTTTTCAGTTCCAAAAGAAAGAAACAAACTTGGATGTATTATAGAATAATTGAATAGCGATATTTTAAAAGAGACATTTTCAACTGCTATGGTTCAGCCGCATACACAGCCCAAGAACAATACACACTATATTTAGTGTCACTGGTTAGAGCTATTTGTTTACAAATTTTAACTAGATTGGGAGATACAACAACTGAAGAATTCTAAAAGGTAACCACATAAGTAGGTAAAGATTGTCTCTTGAGTAAGTAAAATCAGCCCACTTTCTGTTTCTTGGAAGTCCTTGTCCCTCCTTCTCTCTATTCTGCTGACCTGTTCCATTGTTTAAGGTCTAACTTGGGTTTTTAGAACATTCCTTTCATGGTTACTCAGTTTCTAAGATATCATTGTTCTTCTCAATGGTACATTGTCTGTTTATCTGCATATGCAACATTGGACCGCAGTGCTTGATTGTGTTTTCATTACAAAAACAACTCTACTTATTATAGGAAATATAAAACCCTAGGAAAGATGTGAGAAAGATATAATTGATACTTCTACCATCTTAAGAGAACAACCATGTACATTTTTCCTGTGTTTGTGTTTGTTGTTTGCTATTGCACAATTTTTCACATAACCATCATGTAAACTATGTACTACTGGGTATCAAGTAATTAACTAGCAAATTCTCCTAAGCTATAGCTTAATGTTAGAAACATACATTTAGGTGGTGCACAAGAAATGTGGTTCTACATCAGCGGGAATCTGTGTGCATCTCCGATTCCATGTAGAACGCTCTTCCCAACAAAGGGAGTTTATTTTCCACACCATGAATGCAGCAGCTGATTCTGCCCGGAGATGAAGGAGGCGGCAGGCAAGGCAGAAAAGGCTCAATTTGCAGCCTGAGTTTTGCTGAGCACATTGAAGGGAAGCAAATCCACAGTATCCAAGAATGATGTTTTTTTTGTTTGGTTTTTTAAGTAGACAATCAAAAACTTTGATTTAGTCATTCAAGCTCTAAAGCAAGACACAGGCATTCCAGGAAAAACTGGAATGTATGAGACAGAACAAGGAACCAAAAGACTAGATCTAGTCTCTTAGCCTCTAGATTAAGAGTTTTCAGCATTTCTTTAGTAAGGAAGAAATGAAGCTCATAATCACTAATCATCCTTTCAGTTACTCTGCATGTAACTATACATAGTAACTGTGTACAGCTCTGATGTTGGAGCATCAGTTCAATCATAACGAATATGTGTTATTTTATAAGATCCTGAGTTAAAAATTCCCCCCTGTCTATTTTTGTATAAAAATACTGACACCAATTGGCAGTTACAAAACAGTCACAAAAATGTAAAGTACAGTATAGAGAATATAGTAAACAGCACCGTAATACCTGTGTATACCTGTGTATAATTGTCAAGTGGGCACTAAGCTTATTGGACAAGCACTTTGTAAGTTACAGAAATGTCTAACTACTGTACTGTATGCCTGAAACTAATATAACATTTGATGTCAACTGCAATGAAAAATAATTTAAAAATATTAGAAGAATAAATCAAAAAGAACAAGAACAAAATCCTAACACCAGGTATCTGACTACCAGATACCAGAAGGGAACCAAGAAAATGTTTTCTTTAAAGAGTTCTAATTAGGTACATTAGATGGTAATTTTTTATTGTTATTTTCTTCTTCATATAACATTAATCTCAGTTACTATATTCTGTTTCATTTTTAGCCATTGTTACAGCTCTACTACTGCCAAGACCAAAATGTGGGAAGTATCTCAATAAATGTTTTTAGCATCTTAGATAGTTTGAGCAGATAGAAGTACAGACATAAACCCCTTTTCTGTAGCGTCTCACACGGAATTTTTGAGAACACTGTCAACCTCATGCTTTCATGCTACCCCCCAAAACAGCTCTCCTTGCTACCCCTGCTACGGTTACCATGCTTGTCTCCCTGCAGCCGGACTATTATAGAATTTCTCCTTAATCTGCTCTGAAAGTATTTTGCCCATTTCATCCTCTGATTTCCTAAAGTCAGCTTTTAAAAAATCTGCATCTATATCTATCTGATTGATTTGCTGATCTCTGTGTTACACATCTCCACCTGAACCATAAAGAAACATAGCAATCTTTCTTCCATGTTATAGAAACACGAATCAAGAACTTTAACTTAGGAGACTTGGAGTCCATTGCAGTCGCCTTCTTTGTTTTGAATTACTAGTTAGCCTCTCATAGTTCTGTTTCATGATCATATCACTAACCACCTCTGAGCACGAAATGGAAAGAATGCTACTGTTGGCTCCATTGCTAACATATGTCAAAGGAAACTAGATTAATAATGGTCAAAATGTATGATTTGCTCTAGTTCAAAAAGCCATAATAATTCACACTATTTTTTCTTCATCTTTAATACCTCCTAACTGTGAAGTTACAGGAATAATTCTTAAATGCTATAGCAATAATTTTCCATGGACAAATCCCTCTATAAACCACACATACGAAACCCACTATTTAGCTCCTTCCCTATGGTAACTTTTTAAAAAGGAAATCAGATTTCTACATAGCCCTAAGATATATACTGATTTAGAATACTCAGTAATCATAAGTATCATAAACTAACATTATGCAGTTTAGTACAAAGCAAACCCAGGCATATATTTATTTAAAATGCTCAGATGATAACACAGACTCACAGTATCTGCCTACATCTCCAGAGCTAGGCTTCAGGTCCTACTCATTACGATCATAAATTTTTTATTTTGTTCTCAATCTCACCTCATATTTAGATCATAAAAATCTGCCAAATCTTCTAGGCTCTTACTGCTTAAACCTGCCCCATTTTTGGTATTCTTCCAGTTTTCATGCTTACTGACTTATATATATTTAATCTGGAAGAGGCCTTAGAAACTTTAGTCAAACGTACTTATAGAGGGTCAGAGAGAGTGAATTGCTCAAGATCTTAAAGCTAATTGGGTAAAACCTGAACTAGAACTCTTATTTCCTGACATCCTAAGTGATACTATTCCAAACTTCATTAATTGACTTCATTAATTGACTTCATTTTTGACATCTGTTCTTCCATTATTCCTGAGATTATATGATTATATTTTTATTTATAGTAGCTAAAGACACAATCTACTTTTAATGCCAATAATTAATTGCACACAAATCTCTAAATGTAAATACCATCAATTGCTTATTCTTCTTCTTTACTATTATATATATATACACATATATATATTAGATACTAGAAAAATAAACATTTTCCAAATGAACATAATGCTATCTTTTCCACCACTGAGACATGTCATATTTTATTTCTCTTAATGTTCTTCCTCAATGTCCACCAATTTTGTTTCTTTAAATCACATTGCACCCATTCCTCACCAAACTCTGCTATACTGTTTCAACAATTTAGTCCTTCAGACTATACTAAAATTACCTGAGAAACATATTAAAATAACTTTCTCTCTTTAATCTTTACTATTATTCAGAAACTGGTAATATAAAGAGGAGGAATAGAAAGTAATGATGCTGATCCTACAACCCACAAGTGACAAAGAACTCAATTTATACAATATGTCTCTCCTGGTTATAGTTTAATAAATATTTATTAAAAGTTTACTTTATGGCTAGATGCTGTAATAATATAAAAATAGTCCCTCATTTTAAGGAACTTAAAGTTTCCAAAAAGATGTAACATTTCACTAGAAGATAGTATGAGATACTTTCAGATATAATAAACATAATAAGAGTCTCCTGTGGAAAAATGCACTTAATGTTCAATATAAAGGAAGATATAAATGTCGGTAAAAAATAGGTATCTATCTAGGTACTCCCAGGTCACATTCATCTACTTTCTTTTCAGAGGTAAACATTAATATGAATTTTGTGTACCTCATTTCCTTGCATTTTAAAAACAATCATTCTTATTATAATGTATATATCTGTAAATATTTATTATTTAATTTTATAAAATTGTAGGCACTGTAAACAACATGTACTATATACAATCTTCTGAAACTTGTTCTTTACAAGAGACAAATCTAAACAAAAGGATACCAAAAGGTTGAAATATGTAAAATACTAAAAATATAAGGAATTAGAAGCTAGTGTGAAATATATATGGTGTATGTATTAACTTGAAAGTCAGTAATATTCAATTCAACATGTTTCACAAACAATACAAAAGTATTTGACAAAGTTCATTTTTTAGGAGCACTTAAAATCTTTTCGAATTAATAATAAAATAGTGTAAAACATAAGAAAGAATCTGGAAGTTTTGGAAAAGAGAATTAACAAACTTGATTTTTTAACAGGTAGAGAACTTTATGACTTATAGAAAAACCTCTTTGGTCTTTAGTAATATGGGATACTTGGATTAATGGCTTATTAGATATTAAGAGAGATTTCATTTTTTTAAATCCCCTTCTGTTTAAAGAACACCAGGATCCTGTTATCATAGCATGTCTTCATATGATCTGAAGATTTCTTCCTCTAGATAACTGTAGTAAATATATGCTCAAAACTATTTTAAGTCATAGGATATAGAAGACCCAATCTCAGTGTATCTCAATGTATATTTTAATATGCCATTTTCTGGAAGAATGAAAAGATATTTTACCTTGAATTAAAGTGATATTTTTCAGTGTCTGAGAATGTTCCCAGTCTTTCAGTCTGAGGTCATTAGTGATGTTATTCAGTAGTTTCACTTCCCCTTTTATTTCCTGTTCCAAGTATGCCTGGTTTTCTTTCATAGACATAATTTCTGCTGACGCATTGTACACACGCTCTTCTAATTTACTCATCTCCTGTGAAACATAGGCAAGCATCCGCAATTTTTGTTACACAATTATTTATGAAATATGTAACTTTAAGAAACCCTGAAATCCATGTTAAAAATTCACATAACATTACAGGAATATTATGAAATAAGAATACAAAAATTAAAGAACTGTTTAAGACAGTAATTCTTTGGTTTTGAAGCATTTTGTCTCTGACTGAATGGCTGAAATTTCACATCCTCCGTGGTGCCCCCTATCAATTAATTGAATATATCTAAGGTATTCTTCTGTTCCCAAATATAAAGGTGTCAAAATGCTAATAATTTTTTTAAAACTTGTATGGTTTCTAATTTATCTGATGTAAAACGTTTTATATTGTACTAATACTAGAAACATACTATTCCAATTCTGTGAATTTGGTAGATTTAAGTATTAAACTGTTTTATAGCAATAAAAATGTTGAATGCCATATTTCTCAGAGGTAAGTGACATTCAGGATAGCTTTTCATATTCAATACAATCTCAACTAGCATAGTAACAATACTTTTCATTTTTATTGCCTCTGTATTTGAGGTTTCATTGTTTGTTTTCAATGATAATTAAACATATTTTGTGTACATTTTTATTCCTGTGAGTATAAAATAGAGAGACTGTGAACAAGAGATATCCTACTTGTTTGGTCTGGGACACGCTTTTAATTTTGACTCTATCATATATTAAGAATATATAATACTTGATATCAAACTATTAATACAAGGCCATTGTAATCAAAACAGCATGGTGCTGGCATCAGAACAGGCATATAGATCAATGGAACAGAACAGAGAGCCCACAAAGAAAGAAACCTGCAACTTTATGGTCAATTAATATTTGACAAAGGAGGTGAGGCAATATAATGGAGTAGAGATAGTCTCTTTAATAAATGGTGTCTGGAAAATTGGACTGGTACATGCAAAACAATGAAAACTGGAGCACCAGTTTACACCTTCCACAAGAATAACCTCAGAGTGGATAAAAGACTTAAAATGTAAGTCACAAAACATAAAAATCCTAGAAGAAAACATAGGCAGTTAAATATCAGACATCTCTTGTAGCAGTACATTTGCTGATATATCTCCTAGGGCAAGGGAAACAAAGGAAGAAAATAAACAAATGGGACCACATTACACTGAAAAGCTCCTGCACAGCAAAAGAAAGCATCAACAAAATGGAAAAGGAACCCACTGTGTGGGAGAACATACTCACCTATGATACATCTGATAAGGGGTTAATTCCCAACATGTAAAGAATACATACCACTCAACACCAGAAGACAAACAATCTAATTAAAAAGTGAGCAAAGGACCTGAATACACACTTCTCCAAAGAAGACATACAGATGGCCATAGACATATGAAAAACGCTCAGTGTCACCAGCCATCAAAAAGATGAAAATTAAAACCACAATGAGATATCATTAATAAGTCTACAAATAAGGGCTTGCTAGAATGTGGAGAAAAGGGAACCCTAACCCACTGTTGGCGGGAATGCAGACTGGTGCAGTCATTCTAAAAAACAGTATGGAGTTTCCTCACAAAATTAAAAACAGAACTGCCTTTTGACCCATTGAATCCACTTCTAGGAATATGTCCAGATAATCCCGAAACACTAATTTGCAAGAAGGTAGGCACCCCATGTTCATAGCAGCATTGTTTACAATAGCCAAGATCTGGAAACAGCCCAAGTGCCCAGCAGTAAATGAGTGGTTAAAAAGGCTGTGGTACATTTACACAGTGGAAAACCAGTAGGCCCTAAAAAAATAAGAAAATCTTACCTTCTGCAACAGCATGGATTGACCTGGTGATTATTATGCTATGTGAAATAAGTCAGTCGGAGGAAGACAAATAGCATATTATCTCATTTATACGGGGAGTATAATGAACAAAATAAACTGACGAACAAAACAGAAACATTGGCATGAATACATGGAACAGACTGACAGCTGTCGGAAGTGGGAGGGGGGACTGGGTGAAAGAAGGTGAAAGGATTAGCTATAAAATGTATATACATAGCACACAGACACAGACAAGAGTATGGTGATAGCCAGAGAGAAAGGAGGATGGGGACCAGTGGAGGCGGGCAAAGGGTTGGGGGAGAGACTTTGCTTGGGGGTGATGGGCACATGATGCAGTGTGCCGATGATGTTTTAACAAGTCGTTGTATACCTGAAACTTGTATGGTTTTGCAAACCAATGTTACGCCAATAAATTCTATTACAAAACATGAAATAGAAAAAAAATATTGTAGTGGTATGTCAGGCAAATAATGAAAATATTATGTAATATTTCTCCATTTTATAATGTTTATGATATTTTTCAATTTTTAAAAGTTAAAAATGTATGCTTCTTTCCTTATTCTAAGTATTTACTTTTCTGCCTAATTTTCTGTTTACAATTTTGCATTATCTTTTCTTAAGGACTGTCCCTCAAAACCTGGATCTGCTCCTGGGTACACGTGCCCAGCATGGACGAGTCTATGGAATGACATGGGTCATTTGTATAGTTTTTGGTCCCTCCCAAATGCCAAAGGTATTTATTTAAATATTAAATAAATTCATTTTAATCATAAAAAATAATATATGTATCCATTAAAACACTTACAGGCTGCCTTATTTTTAATAATTTAGTGAGTGTGTACTGTGTATGTTTTTATCATTTGATTCCTATTAATAGAGTTTCGAGCTGTACATATTTTACAACTTTAAATAATGTATAATGAACACTGTTTTATACATATGTTTACACAGTGTTTCTATAGGACAGCTTCCCGGAAGTGAATCTGACCAGTGAACTAAATATTACAATTCTTGTGTAGTACTCTCACACTGCCTTCCAAATACGTGGTGCCATTTTAAACTCTTACTAATTGTACATTAGTGCCTGCTTTTTAAACCCAAACACTAGGCACCTTCAATATATTGAAGTTTGCGGAGTAAGAGTAGGCACATAATACTTGTTACTTTATTTGATTTTCGAACTATGATAAGGTTAATTACCAAGTCAAACTTTTCGATGATATTTTTCTTGGCTATTTTTTCCTTCAAGTCTTTTGCTTGGTTTTGCTTTGGGTGCTGGCCTTTCCCTTTTTGATGTATCAAACCTTTCCATCTATTCTGGCAATGTTTTCTGTTTCTTTGTGCTGCATTTTAGTGCTTGTTCTGTTTTCATGGTATGATTTATGCTTTTCTAAGTACTTCTATGTTTAACAGTTGATAGAGTCTCATTTCCCATTTGCACATAGAAATAAACCAGTAGTACATCTATTGCTTAACCCGGGTATGAAGTGAAAACTACACTTCCCCTGACTGGATGGGACAAGACGAGGTTAGGGGGTCAAGGGAGTGAGGGTGTAAAACCTTTGACAAGAAGTGAACTTGACTACTCAGATCGGCCTCTTCAAAGGCACTTACTCAAGCCCAGAGGCGTTTTGGTGTTCACTGCTCGACCTGTGCCTTCCTGCACCCAAAGCCTTATTCTAGATTTGGGGATTTCTGCCCTCTCTCTCCTCCTGCCCTGAGTACTTGGCATGTTTCCATACAATATGGTCAACATGAATCGTGAACATAAATGTTTGCAGAACACATCTCTCTGTTCCCCAAAACAAGTGCTATCTATCCAAACTCAAACAGTTCACTGATCACCAGATTTTGATTACTTCCATTCATTACCACATTTCCAATTTCAACTCTTCATTTACGTGGGTCCATAAATGTTCAATAGACTCCGCTGGATTTGGGCCAAAATCAAACGTGTCCTTGTTGTTCTACATTGTGTATATTTTCTCTCTCTTCACGTGTCTCACTGATGCTCTAACCCTGTTTTTACATAAAGTAATATTTCTCTCTCCCTCCAACTTAATCACTTTTACTCTAAACACTGACATTTTATTTTCCTCTGTCTCCTGTGTTCTTCAATCCTATGATAGTGTCTTCTTCGTGCATTGTCTCGAATCACTCCATGGCCCAGGCCCTTGATATCCCAATACTACGTGGTAGGCTCAGATACTCACTAATCATGTAGGAAGCATCAACAGTCAGATTTTGAAAAATATGATATGGAAGAAAAACAGGATATTAAGGTTGGTGTTGGAATGAGGTTCACAGAGTCCCCATATTTAGATAGCAATGTCATTGTCTTCTGACACCCTAAGACAAGGACCAAGTAGAAATTCAAAAGTTCTGAGTGATTGCAGCTTACATATAATAATCTTGCAGGATATTCTTTATTGACCTGTTTAGTCTATTACCTAGTTAATAATTTAGTTGGTTTTCATCTGATGTTGTAACTTTTGAGGCTTCCTTTTGCTTTATAATGAATTAATCTTTGCTTTGCTCATTAAGAATGGGTCTATCGAGTAAAACCTACTAAAAGATGCCCGATTTTTACGGTAATGATGGGAATTTGATAGGCTTCACATTACTTATAATCTTAGGTCTTATATATTTTATAATATAAAGATTATTTTTCAAAAGTAGTAAAGTTTTAGTCATATGTTTGTTTTCCATAGGAAATAGCTTAAGAGAGACTATATCCAATGCGGGGAGGGATGAAAAATATATTTTTTTTGCTGGGAATCCAGAAAAGGAACTAGGTAAATTGTTTGAGATCTTCTAGTAAGATTACCAAAAGAATCCGGGTAGGTAGGATGATGTTCAAACATGATCTGCAATGTTCATTTTCCTGTTTTATCAGAGGAGATAGGATCTAAATGAATTCACTGTCAACCTGTGACCTTCCAATACGAAAGCTCTTACCTCTTGTTGTTTAATTTTACTCTCTTGGACTTTGCCCTTCAGTGTTTCAATACTGAGCTGCAAAGCAAGCAATGTGGTGTTCAGACTTATTAACGACTTGGAGATCTCATCTATTTCATTTTCATGTTCCCGGACTGAGGAAACCCCAGCACTCAGCTGGACAAGAACATCATTAAATCTTTGATCAGTCATCACACTCAAGTTTTGGAAATGCTCCGAATCTATGAGATTGGCTTGTGTATCTGAAATAGACTGGATCCTCTTCTCCATTTTGTTCATGTTTTCTGTGACAACTTCTCGAAATTTTATTTCTTCACTGTCATTTCCTTCTCCATTGAGATGCTGAGGAGTATCACTGATATTAATTGAACCAACCGTGCAATTCTTCCACTCCCGCTTTAGGAGCTGAGCTGCAGATTGAAGCGAAAACAAGCAGAGTCACGATCTGTCTGCTTAAATGCACATACCTGTCTCCATACATGCATTCTGTGTCATTCCATTCGAACATTCTGAATGCTAACCTGAATCAGATATTTATTTTAAATAGACAATGTATGAAGCGCAGTAGGCACATTGCTGTGAGGGTGACAGTCTCCTCTTCACACTTTACATTAGAGGTTACTCCAGGATTAAACCATTCTTCCTGAAGTCCTGCTTATAAGAATCTTTTGGGCCCTGGCTGGTGTGGCTCAGTGGACTGAGTGCCTGCCTGCGAATCAAAAGGTCACTGGTTCGATTCCTAGTCAGGGCACATGCCTGGGTTACGGGCCAGGTCCCCAGTAGGGAGTGTCCAAGAGGCAACTACACATAGATGTTTCTCTCCCTCTCTTTCTCCTTCCCATCCCCACTCTCTTAAAATAAATAAGTAGAACCTTTACAAATAAAAGAGAATCTTTTGGACCATTGCATTTGATTTTCCCAGTAAGAGAGATTCTACAGACTATAAAGTGCCCTGTGACAGGGTCTGTCGTTAGGATAAAATGAGATAATGTTTAACAAAGTATCAGAATCAGCATGTTGAGTACATTAGTTATTGTCAAGACAAATGGTGATGGTAACAAAATAAGTAGTAAAAGCAGAAGTATGAGTGTTATCCCTGTGTGAGTAAGTTGTGTGTTTCCTCTTCCTCGCCCTGCCCTTACACTGGCAGAGCCCTGTCACGCTCAGTTTACACAGGTCTAACTTAGAGCTGGGGGAGCAAAAAATTGTGCAAATGATATTCGTACTTTAGAAAGTATCATTTTTATCAGATTCCTCTTTGCCTACTACGAAATATATGTTCATAGTAGAAAATTTAGAAAAGATGAATAGTAAGGAAACATAATTTACCATTAAAACCTTCATCCCAAGTTAAATGCTCAGTCTGGAGTATGTATACCAGCTCTGGCTCTCTGCTTTCACTACCACATTATTAATATAAAAGCAAGTTTACATTTTATATGCAAGCTGGAAAGTACTCTAAATTAATACTATATTATAAAGACTTTTGCATATTATTTAGAATTGTTTTATAAAAAGAATTTTAAGAACTGCATTGTATTCTATATATGGATCTACCCAATTTATTTAACAAACCCCTGACATTAGTTTGTTTCTGTTCTCACTAATATATTCAATGTTTTGATAAACAACCTTGTGAGTAATCATTTCCTGAAGAAAAAAAATCTATTAAGTGGTAAGGGACATACAAAGCTGCTGATATATATTTCCAAATAGACATACATTCTCTAAACCAGCTAATTATCCTTCTGAAAGGATCTAGAACAATATGGTTATAGTTAAAAAACAAAAGGAATAAACATTAACTTTGCAGATAAAAATAATATATAATTGTACACAATAAAGAAAACATTAAACACTATTTTACCTCTAACCAGTGACAGTTAAGATTTTGTTATCTTTCCATATCTCTACCTCCATTATTTATAACTTTTATCTACATATATGTCAGTCTCTTATTCATATTTGTTTAAATGTATAAATTTTTATACTTCACCATTATTAGGCAATAATAAGAATAACTTCTTATAACTTGTATTTGAAAAATACATCTACATAATCAGCTTTTTCTGAACTGTCAGTTTTCTGAGTAAAAATGATACAGCAACAGTACCAGCTTTATCAGATTTTAAGAATTAGTGAGATAACGTGAAAAAAGAAGCATTTAGTTTCTACCCGTAGCTCAGGGTGCCTGTCACATACACGAGACCTTGGTGCTCACACAGGGTCAAGCTGCCTGACACTGGAATCCAGCTGTGCTCCTCACTATTAGCTGGGCTACTCCAGGCAAGTTATTTATCTCCTCTTCTCAGGTTCCCTCCGAGATCTGCAAGTAGCAACTATCTCAACAGCGGTGCTGGGGATGAGGGAGATAAGGCATGTAAATCCCACAGCACACAGGTGACACATACGAAACTTCTATTCAAATTTAAGTGCCTTAACCATGGAAGAGGTTTATCCTACTTACAGCGGAAACATTTACCGCCTTTACTGAAAGAAGCCATTGATGGTGGTTGCTATTGTAGATGTTATTATATTAAGAATCAGTATTAAGCTATATATGCAATTAAAACCCAACTTTAAAGACTTGCATTCTCCTTAAAATTAGCTTATTTGAATTAATAAACATGTGTGACTATATTTTGATATGATCTACAACCAAGACCATTTTAAATGTTCATTATTCTATACTTCTTAATGTATCGACAAATTGGATAAAAATTATATTTCTTAGAAGGTCTTATCACATTTATTAAATTAAGTGTGGGAGCAATTTTGGGTTGACAGCCTCATTCATGCATTCATCAATTATGTGATTTATTTATTAAGCACCTACTAAATATAAAACACTGATCGAGTAACTCTCAGAAGACGACTGACTGAAACTCAAAGCTGTCCCTTAAATTTTTCCCTTTTAAGATGATTATTCCTTTTTTTAGTTAAGAATCCATGTTCTGCCCTGATTGGTGTGGCTCAGCTGGTTGGGAGTCATAACACAAAAAGAAAGGTCACTGGTTTGATTCCTGGTCAGGGCACAGGCCTGGGCTGCGGGCTCAGTCCCGAGTTAGGGAGTTGGGGACACATACGAGAGGCAGCTGATGGATGTTTCTCTTTCACGTTGATGTTTCTCTCCCTTTCTTTCTCCCTCCCTTGCCCTCTCTCTAAAAATAAATAAATAAAACCTTAAAAAAAAGAAGAATACAGGTTCTGGATTAGAACTGCCTGGGTTAGCAATTCTCGCTCTTTCCTTTATAAATTGTGTCTTGGGCAAGTTAATCTGTCAATGCTTCCATTTCACTTCTGTATAAATGGAATAATAATAGTATTTAAATAATTAAATGAGCTAATTTATGTAAAGTGCTTAGAATAATTCCTGGCACATAATAAGCATTTGATAAGTTTCAGCTTTTTTGTTTTTTAAAATATTTTGGATTCACTACCTGTGACTTGCATATCCATTTTCACAACATTGATAACTAAGGGCAATTAATACTAATGTAATATAAAAACCGAGAGGAGGTCTGGTGTTGCAATGAGCACAGTAATCTCTGTGTCAATTTTCCTTTACTAGAAAAATTGATCTGATTGTTCAACCATATAATTTTACTTATACTAGAATCAATTTCTACTTTATTTTGGCAAAGCAGCCCTTTTTCACAGTATAAAAGAGAGACCTGCTCTAACAAAAGGTCCATATGACCAAGGGTTTTTATTTGACATCAATTTTGACATGAATTGACAATAAAGGTAACATTTTATTTGTAGGTTTAAAAACACAACAGTGCTTATTTTCCCAAATTCTGAATGAAAACCAATTTGATCCTTACTTCCCTTAAAAATGTTTAACTCTGTATCATAAACCTAGGCAAAGAATACCAGAGTTTCTATTTTCAAATATTTATTTTTTTTCACCATCGTTGGACAGACGGCATTTTTTTACTTTGTCACATTTGAAAGGACAAGTTTTATGGCTTGAGCAAAGACCTAGGGAGAGAGGTATATTTGATCCTACAGATCACAATTACTTTTCCATGTTGATAGCATCTTCTCCTACCAAAAACCTGTATTATTTTGAGCTGAAGAATCTTCAGTATTTCAGTAACAATTTATAGAGATTAATACTAAATTATATTTTATTGTCCAGAGTCATAATCATGTTGTACTACACCGGTGATCGAGTAGCTTCTTTAGGAAGAGGCAGCACATGGAGTCGATTTTATAATTCAGAAACATCTTCCTACAAACATGACATTTAGGTTGAAGTAGACTTTTTATGTACAACATTTGACTTTACCCACCAGTTCATATTTGCCGAAACAAAGTAATTACTATAATTTTAGGGATATATTTTTTCTATAATTGAAACTTTTTGCTAGCAAGTAGTGATTACGCACTGAAAATATTCAATGCTTTTTCTGGAAAAGCATTCTGATCTACAACGTAATTAAAGTTGGAAATGGACTGTCCATTGTTTATTAGTCAAGTGTGATAGACACAGTAAGATCTATTTCAACTTGGGATGAATTTGGGTGCTAACATGAACTCACTTGATTTGAACATTTTTAACTTCTTGTCAGTCTTCATGGATACCTGCTGTAGCTTTAGTAAACGAAACGACTTCAGATCAATCACTGTCAGCCCTAAAACAAACGTGTTGACATGATAGTATTTTCTAATAGCTCAGAGATTTTGAACTTGGTTAGAACTCCAAATTCTTTACAGATATTCTGCAGAGCTTATTAGAAAGAAGTTGCATTCCTGGGCAGCCTCTGCAGACCATGGTTTATATAAAGGTGATGAAATTCACCCAAACTATAACTGCCTTATAGCTAATAATCACAAACAATAAAACATCTTTCAGTTATGCCTTTCAAACTACAGATAAGCATGTACATAAACAATGTAGAGATAACCTCAGTGCATCAGGAAGTTAATTTCATGACAGATTTATCAGCTTTTTAAACTTAGATGGCTTTGTTTGTTTTGATTGGCTCATTGATTTAGTTTGTTGTGGTTTTTAATGGCCGAAATAGGAGCCAATCTTTACCCATGGAACATATTTTCCTGGTTAAAATTATGGCAACTCTGTTTTTTTAACTGTTCAAGCAATTTTGTGCTAAAAAGCCAATTACACTGGGAGATAGCAGATGATCCAGGTTGGGAGTCAAGTGTCAGGGGTGGGAAACTCCAGCTCCGCTACTGAAGAGGCTCGGTTTCCTTCGTGGATAACGAGCACAGACACATGTGTGCTCAGGGGTGACCTGGAAGGTGTGTTTAGACGATCTGTGAAAAATGCAGAGCCCAATGTCTGAACATTTAAGTGCTCAAAAGGATAGCTACTGTTACCATTGTTGTTTTATCATCATTTTTTAGCAGAATTTTTGCTTTGTTTTGGAATATTCCTTTAGATTGCCTCTTAGCAGAGGAGGTTTGGCCTTGTGTTTAGAAGCGATTTCTTGTTATGCTGATTAATATGCACATAAAAAATGTCATACTCCCAGCCTATCTCTTATTAGAGCATATGGCTGTTTTGCCAGTCATACAGAACGGAGAGCTACAAGGCATATAAACTCAAATGCCAATCAAGTACATCAAAAATGCTACTGAGGGGACTAACACTTACAGATCTGACTGAGTTACATGCAAGCCGCCCCTGGGAAAGCCCTCATATGGATCCCCAGTTCTAGTGAGACTCTCCAAAGAAACGCATATACCTGGAAAACATCATGTCGAGCCCAAGTACAGTGGTCTTGATGTGTTTCTTTGGAGGATACTATTAGGTTATTTTTAGAGATTTTTTTTTTAAAAATGGGTCTATGAAACAGGTAACCATATAAACTTAAGATATTAATAAAGTATAGACCATTATTTTCTCTTAAAATACTTACAAGAATATTCTTTTTTGCCCTCGATACCAGCAGTAGAGGAACTTTATCTCACCTGGCTTGTTTTTGTATTTTAGGCATTGTTAATGTAAATAAGCATGTTTGTAATTTAACACTGGCAACAAGGATATTTATCATGAAATTAGTGACCCACCACTAGATGTATATAGAACTTCAGATCATAATATATTTTCGAAAGTGCCAATTCTTTCTACAGCTATATTTTATCTTAATCTTTAATTTTTCTGTTCTACCTCATTTTTTCTATTTCTTCACTTAACTTTGAAGACTCTGTTTTTTCATTTAATACATTTGAGGAACACTTTGTCATATGAAGTTCACCTGATGAATCTTCCATACACAAAAGACTAAGTGCTGCTTTTCATTTCTGGAGTAACTAATGCACACGATGAGCTGCTGGGTGTCAGAACTCTGGAATACTGTACCTGCCACTATTCCAATGATAGGTATGAGAATTATGAACACCAAGAGATAAAGGGCAATCAGTGCAGCTTTGAAGGACTTCAGTTTCTCTTGAAGGGAAGGGCCATTTTTAGGATCTGAAAAACACAAGCCCAACCTCAATTAGAAAACTTAATCTTCTTATTTCATTACAATTTTTGTAATCTGCAGCTATATGGTTAGTACGAAACCAACTGAAATAAAAAGGAGAAAAAATCATCCTTATTTATTCAGTAGGAAGCAAAAGGAACAATCACAGACTAAACCAATACACCCCTCACTGTGGACATTTGATTTACTCACCCATTCACTACGCTCCCACAGAAAACGGACTATCCTCTACATGCTGTGCTCATCTCATTTTGGAGCATGAGTTGATAAATTTTAATATTAATACCAGTGTAAGTGAACACATTTATTCTTCTGTTTCGTAGGGGAATATATTCTGGGTGAAAATAAAATCCCTCAAGTAAACTCCAAAACTAAAAACAAGAGTCCAGACATTGTTCAATAATATTCTATGAGGAAATGAAGGGAAAGGGAGAGAAATTTTTTAACAGGTAAAGGAAAGAAAGAAAAGGAAAAAAAACAAGGAAAGATTTAAGGGAAAAGAAAAAGCACAACCCACAATACAGTGGGATGGGCTAGTCCATCTGCCAGACTGACCAGCCTGAAACCCTGAGCCTTCTTCCCCTTGACCTCTAATTTATGACCACAACTCCTCTGCGTGCTGCCTTTCAGAAGCTCTCAAAAATTTTGTGTGTGTGTGTGTGTTTTGCTTTTTTTTTCTATTCCCAATGACTCTGTTCTCCTTCCTCAATCTCTCAACATCTCCACCTTTAAAAGCTTTATTATGACCTTTTTCTACCTTTTTTTTCCTTGTCTCATTGGTGCCACATCCACCCATCTATTGCTAACACAGCATCCAAGAGCCGTCATGCCTTGGAGTTGTGGTCTGTATTTCAGGATTTTCTATGTAAGAATTCATATAAGATCCTATAACTTTGAATTCGCTGCCTCTTCTGGCTGAACTATCTCTATGACTTCTTCCCTACCCACCCTGTCCCCTGGTAAAATATACCAAAGGGCTTAAGCAGAATTAAAGCACCTCTGTCTTCAACACCTTAAAAGAACCTGCCCAGATAAAGCCAACTACTATATTCTGAGGTCTTGCAGTAACCTATACAAACACCTGTTTCAGCACTGTTATGTATCTAATTGTGTTTCTCAAAATGATATTGTTGAAAACATTGGGTATCTGTGAACACAAACTTATCTGGAAAGAGGGTCTTTGTAGAGATAATCAAGTAAAAAATGAGGTCACACTGGATTAGGATGGGCTCTGGTCCACTGACTGATGTCCTATGAGAAGAGGACATGAAGACACCAGGGAAGAAGACCATGTGAGATGGAATCACAAACAAGGCGCAGTGCTAAGGATTACCGGGAGCCATGAGAAGCTAGAAAGAGGCAAGGAAAAATTCTTAACCACGAGCCTTCAAAGGGAGTATGGCCTTGCCAACACCTTGACCTCAGTCTTCGGGCCTTCAGAAGTGTGAGAGAATAAGTGGCTGTTGTTTTAAGCCACTCGTTTATGCTCATTGGTTACAGCAGCCTTAGGAAACTAATACAAGCTCCTACCACCCATGATTTTCAAAGATTAATTCATGTTGCCAGGTTTATAGTCATCTCCAGGACAGAGTCGAGTAGCCGGGAAATCAGAGAACTCAATCAATGCTGTGGACTAATTTAATCTATTATAATGTTTCCTTACTTCAATTTAAGCTTATGTTGCATTCTCTCTCAAGACAGAGAAGGGCCTACTTATCCAGTAAGTATTAATTTAATATTCATACACATTTCAAATAAGTCTCAGGACTGCAATCTTACATAATGTCAGTAACTCTAAGTGTAACCTCCCTGGGCATCCATCCCACCCTTCTACTTACTCGGAAGTAGCAAAGTTGTCATTGATCGAGCATTAAACTTCACCGAATCTGAAAAGCTATCATTGTTCTCCAGTTCATCAGGAATGGTGTCCCACTGTGCCATATTTCTGTCAAACACAGGTAAAAATGTATCAATTACACATAAAATGGCTAGGACTCTTTGGTCCCATGTCCAAATGAATTTTATAATTAAAATTTAATTTGGCCAAGGAACATAATTAACTAAATTTACATATCTACTATCTATATTAACATATTACATTAATACTTGCCCATAAGTTTTTATTGTAACAGGAAAAGACAGGCTTACACAGAAGTGGCTCATCTCTCTCTCCATGTGTAAATGTGTGTCTGTTTGTATGTGTGTGTGTTTTGAGCGTGAGAGATAGCTTCTCATTTTTAGCTATAAAAACTCTTTTTCCAAGTGGCAGAAAACAATTGTTTAGCTGAAGTGAAAAAATAATTTCCCTTCGAACAGAAAGTTGTGCAAAATTTGAAGCAAGTATTTCCCGTGGTCTTTTATCAGATCTTCATGAGCCCATTTCTATCTTGCCGAGGCCTCTGTTTATCACTTGGGGGAGATAAAATCTAGTCACCAGATTAAGAATCGAGAAAAACTTAGTTTTCCTTTCCCTTTCTTACTTGTACGTATTTATTTATTTCTCAAGACTCCTCATGATACATTGGCAGCATCAAAAATGTGTCCTTGTAGCTTTTTAGGCACAATCTATATTTTACGACAAAATCTATGCCTGTATCTCTTTAAGATGCTTCAGAATCATTTGAGAGTCTTGATTAAAAGCTAGATTGATGGGCTTTAATCCCCAGGACTTTCAATGTTTGGGGTGGGAGAACCGAGGATTTGCAATTCCACCAAGGTCTCTGGAAATGTGAGCTTGCAATGCGAACACTCACAGCTGAGGAACATTTTCCATGAAAAGAAATGCTATGATGTTATCTTGGAACCAGTTCAGTCCATTTGACTGATAAACTCAGAACGACACCAACATCTTCTCATTGTTTCTTATTCTCTTTAATGCTGAGTTATGCATTTAGCACAGCCGGCCAGCCACGTTGAGGTGAGAGTACTGGAAACTCCAGAGCATAGAGTTCAAAGCTTGTCCAGGAAGTGAAGACCATCATTCACAGGAAAACGCTCATCCGGCTTTGGGCAGGGGTATTTGCAAGTACCTGGACACCAGCTGATGTATGTTTTTTTTAATATATATTACCAAGGAGATTCTTTGTATTGCAGTTTGCAGAGATAATCTTTGTTCATGCATCATTCTGTGAATTGGTCTTAGTTTCCTTACGTCCTATTAATCTGACCAGAGCATGTTCTTAAATGATTTGGCTTCGGTGGAGGAAGGAAGTGGAGGGGAAGGTATAAAATCTACAGGCTCCTCTCTTAGGTAGAGGCAAAGTATAATAAATTACCTTGGAGAACTGATCATTCTAGGAAACCCGCTTGGATAATTCAGACCCAGGATCCCCTGGAACCTGCCCCTTTTTCATTCACTGTGTTATTTGAATTAGATGACAGTTTCACTCGCCAAGCAAAACAAATGAACAAACCACTTTAAAAACTGAGATCACAGTAAAGCTTAGCAAAATCGACTTTTAAAACTATGGGTCAAAGCAATGAGGATGATGCGGCAAAGTGCTTTAACTTTGAACTTAGTTTATAAAAAGGGGGCTCACAAAGTATGCGTTCAGACACATCTGTTATGTAACCAGAAATCTCTTCTTTCAGGCTGCTGACTGGCCCTTCTCAGTGTGTTTGACTGTGGCTTTGGTCTTCATATTTGAGTTTTGTGACTCCATTTTCACTTAAGTACAAGGTAAACATCCGTTATATTACTCAATCTTCTAGATGGGATTATTTTTGTTAAAAAGA
>PVKM010013779.1:0-29848 GCA_004027735.1 Carollia perspicillata | reverse complement strand
TAGCCAAGATTAAAATGAAGGAGAGAATTCTAGAAGCAGCAAGAGATAAGGGGACGGTTACCTACAAAGGAGTTCCCATCAGACTGTCAGCTGATTTCTCAAAAGAGACCTTGCAGGCAAGAAGGGGCTGGAAGGAGTATTCCAAGTCATGAAAGGCAAGGACCTACATCCAAGATTGTTCTGTCCAGCAAAACTTTCATTTAGAATGGAAGGGCAGATAAAGTGCTTCCCAGATAAGGTCAAGTTCAAGGAGTTCATCATCACCAAGCCCTTATTATATGAAATGTTAAAGGGACTTAATTAAGGAAATGAATATAAAAAACATGTACAGTAAAATGACAACAAACTCACAATTTTTAACAACCACACCTGAAACAAAAACAGAAGCAAACTAAGCAAACAACTAGAACAGGAACAGAATCACAGAAATGGAGACCACATGGAGGGTTAGCAACGGGGGAGTGGGAGGAGGGGAGAGGGGGAAAAGGTACAGAGAATAAGTAGCATAGATGATAGGTAGAAAATAGACAGGGGGAGGGTAAGGATAGTATGGGAAATGTAGAAGCTAAAGAACTTACAAATATGACACATGGACATGAACAAAAGGGGGAATGTGGGTGGGAGAGGATGTGCAGGGTGGAGGGGAGTGAAGGGGGAAAAATGGGACAACTGTAATAGCATAATCAAGAAACTATTAAAAAGAAATTAAGGTAATTTCTAACAGGTAGTTAGAAATTAAGTAGTTAATTTTAAATATTGGAGAAGTCATTAAAATTTACTGTAAATTTAATAGAAAAACATTTTTTTAAACAGAAGTCAACTGAAAGATTTTCAGTTTCAGAAATCCATAAATGTAAAGATAAAAAAGATCTACTGATATATATATTTTTAAATACATTTTATGAGTTCTGGGATGGAAAAACTTTTTTGAGCAGGGGTGTTGGAGAAGGAGATTTTGGAGGAATAGCTTTTTATGAGTTTGGCCCACCAGTATATAGCAGCAGTCTTACTTTTAAAAGAGTACCATTTTATTTAGCAGGTGTTGCAGTTCTGAACCTTAGTCTTCTCTTACTTACACAATGTTTTCTATTGTAAAGCATGTATGTCAAAACCCAGAATCTGCATTGTCACTTCCTTGTTGTAATTCCAGCTCTGCTAAGATAACATGCCTGAAACAACGTAAATTTCTCAGGGTCTTGAAAAACAGTTTGAGAACATAGGAAAAGTTCAGGTATGATTAATTTTCTAAGTTCATTTCAATACTTTAAGTATAATTTTCAGAAAACTATCAAATGTACTCCCATATCAACGGAAAACTCTGAAAATTGCTTGTTTTCGGCATAGCATCTAAATTTGCTCAGATTAAGTACCCAGAATTGTAACTTTAGTGAGTAATAGAGATTTCTCCTACTTGAACCAATTTGCATCCTTTACTAAACTTTGATCTGTATGAAGACATGTTTATTAATGGAAAGCAAAAAATTTCATCTTAAATTTTACTTGCTATTTCAGATGCAAATAAAGTCTTTAATAGAGGTGAATCTAAAACAGTTTTCAAATGTGAGAAGTATAACAGGACATTTTAGTGGGCTGTCATTTTAGTGTATGCGAAGAATTATTTGAACTTGAACTATAGCTTTAATTGTATAGCCATTATCTCCAGACTTCTCATTTAAAAAGAAAAGTGAGTTAAAGTGAACTAACTAGTCATCTGTCATTATTCTAACAATAGAGTACTGTGCTTTAAAGAACAAAATTTTGTTGATTAAATATTTAAATGTAACCTGGTTAGTGATATTTTAATATAAAATACCTTAGGTTGGTATTGATTTTACTACTTATGTAACAGGTCTAGAAATTTTTTATATATGTACTAATGTTTTAAAATAAAATCTGTTTTTTATTCTCCATGTAAACTTATAAGTAAATTTGCTTAATCAGTCATTGTTAGAAATTGTCCTTAACACTGTATTGTAGTTTTTTCTTGTCTGATATCCTAATTGAATTCCTGTGAGATGGGACTTTGTCTTACTTCTATTGCTCATTGTTCTAAGTTAGGATTGAATAGATTTTAGCAGGTTTTATATTTTCTTAGATCTCATAGGTATTTATTTTGTCTATTATATTTTGTTTAAATCATATACTTTAGGGGATTCTTATCTTTTATACTTTGTGTCCCTTTAATTTGACCATGAAGAATTCTAAGTGTATGTCATTATTTTTACCACTTAAATGTTTAAGTCTTTAGAGGTTTATGGACTCATTTTTAAATATTTTTATACTGACTGTAAAAATGAAGGAAATTTATTAGTACATTTAAACATTTTAGAACATAAGCAAGTTGTGTAGGCTTATCTGCCTCTAGTCAGTGTGGTATGAGAGGGAATTCTTTTCTTTCTTGAAACTCTAGTTTTAGATCTCCAATATCTCTGGTTTTCCACCCATTAACATTCCATTTCTAGATGTGTAGAATTCCCTAATCTATATGTAAATTCCTAAAACATATGCACAGTATTCTGTAGATTTCGAAGTGCTATTGATTCATTTAGCCATTGTTATCGAGCATTTCCTACTGTTCCAGTTAAATAAAATAAAGTCCTTGCCTCCCTGGAGCTGACAGTCCAGCATGCAGCGTGCCATCAACCATCTTTTATCGTCACCTCAGCCTATTTGGGACAAATGGCTAGTGCTTCTCCTTTATTAACAGGGAATTCAACGTGGTTCAGTTCATCAACTTTGCTGTGCAAAAGCAATACTATCATGTGTCCCCAGCGTATTCTGGTTAAATTTCAAAGTTATTAAGTAACCTCTTAGATGAGTCATGATTTTGTTTTGGTAGTTATTCTTTTAGTTCTCTCCCGGCTTGGAAGCTGACTTTTCCATCTTCCTCAGTATGAATTTTAGTAGAACTTTTCAAACTTTTGTTTGCATGACACTGTACTTTCCTGGTTCTTAATTTTTTTGACAGTATTGATATCACCATCTTTGTTTCTATTGTCTATAGTTTTCATAAAGACATTTCTAAGCTTTTATATCAGAATTTATGTTGTTATCATGAGTTTCTTAATCATATTTTTAGTTTGTTTTTAAGTGTATATACTTCAGGGACTTTTTTCTTTTTTTAAAATATATTTTATGATTATGCTATTATAGTGGTCCCATTTTTTTCTCCCCTTTATTCCCCTCTCTCCTGTACTCCCCTTCCCACCAGCATTCTCTTACCTTAGTTCATGTCCATGGGTTATACATATGAGGTTTCTTTGCATTCTCCATTTCCCATACTATCCTTAACCTCCTCCTGTCTATTTTGTACCTACCATTTACACTTCTTATTTCCTGTACCTTTCCCCCATTCTCCCACCACCTCTCTCCATGATAACCCTCCTTGTGAGCTCCATTTCTGTGACTCTGCTTCTAATATAGTTGTGTGTTTAGTTTGTTTTTGTTTTATTTTTTAGGTTCAGTTGTTAATAGTTGTGAGTTTATTGTCATTTAACTGTTCATAATTTTAAAAAATATCTTATTTTTTTTTTAGAGAGGGGAAAGGAGGGAGAAAGAGAGGGGGAGAAACATCAATGTGCAGTTACCTCTCACACACCTTCATCTGGAGACCTGGCCTGTAACCCAGGCATGTGCCCTGACTGGGACTTGAACCAGAGACCCTTTGGTTTGCAAGCTGGCAGTCAGTCCACTGAGCCACACCAACCAGGGCATACTGTTCATAGTTTTGGTCTTGTTTTTCTTAGATAAATCCCTTTAACATTTCATATAATAAGGGCTTGATGATGAACTCCTTGAACTTTACCTTATCTTGGAAGCACTTTATCTGTCCTTCCATTCTAAATGATAGCTTTGCTGGATAGAGTACTATTAGACCTTGCATTTCATGATGTGGAATACTTTTTTCCAGCCCTTTCTTGCCCACAAGGTTTCTTTTGAGAAATCAGTTGATGGTCTTAATGGGAACTCCTTTGTAGGTAACTGTCTCCTTTTCTCTTGCCGCTCTTCAGATTCTCTCCTTATCTTTCATCTTGGATAATGTAATTATGATGTGACTTGGTGTGTGCTTCTTGGGTCCAGCTTCCTTGGGACTCTCTGTGATTCCTGGACTTCCTGGAAGTCTATTTCCTTTGCTGGATTGGGGAATTTTTCCTTCATTATTTTTTCAAATAAGTTTTCAATTTCTTGCTTCTCTTCTTCTGGGCACCCCTATGATTCGGATGTTGGAATGTTTAAAGTTGTCCTGGAGGTTCCTAAGCCTCTTCATTTTTTTTGAATTCTTGTTTCTTCATTCTGTTCTGATTGAATGTTTATTTCTTCCTTCTCCAAATCGTTTATTTGAGTTTCAGTTTCCTTCCCTTCACTCTTGGTTCCCTGTACATTTCTCTTCATTTCACTTTGCATAGCCTTCACTTCTTCCTGTGTTTTGTGACCATACTCAACTATTTCTGTGAGCATCCTGATTACCATTGTTTTGAACTGTGCATCTGATAGGTTGGCTGTCTCTTCATCACTTTGTTGTATTTTTTGAGCTTTGATCTGTTCTTTTGTTTGGGCCATATTTCTTTGTCTCAGCACACCAGTCTGAATGAATGTTTCTTCTTTAACTCCTTGGTTGTTGGACTTCCATACAGTTCAATTTTCTGGAAGTTCTGGTTTTCATTTTTTAATTTGTTGTTGTCCTTCTTTGGTTGTGCGAGGAGGCAAAGTGTATCTACCTACGTCTCCATCTTGGCTGGAAATCTTCAGTGGCTTTTAATACATTCACGGAATTCTGCATCTATTACCATTGTTCAATTCCAGAACATTTTCATTGCCCCAGGAAGAAACTCTGTACACATTAGCAGCCAGTCCCCATTTCCTCCTTTCCAACCCCTGGCAACTTCTAATCAATCTACTTCTGTCTCTATACATTTGTCTATCTGGATATTTCATATATGGTAGGTGGAATCATATAACATGTAGCCTTTTGTGTCTGGCTTCTTTCATTTAGCATAGTGTTTTCAGGGTTATATATGTTGTAGCATTTATTGGTACCTCATACCTTTTATTGTCAAATAATATTCCACAGTAGGGGTATAACCCATTTCATTTATCCATTCATCAGTGAATAGACATTTGGGTTTTTTCTACTCTTTGGCTATTATGAATAATGTTGCTGAAAACGCACATTTACAAGTTTTTTTGTGGACATATGTGTGTTCAGTTCTCTTGGTATCATACCTAGGACTAGAATTGCTGGGCCATATTGTAATTACATATTTAAATTAACATTTTGAGGAACTGCCAAATTCTTTTCCAAAGAGGTTAGATGGTTATGTACAAGGGGTAACCCCCCAAATCCAGGAACTTATTTATTAAAAACTATGTATTGATTTTTACATGTTTAAACTTTGATCACCTTCAAAGTACTCTCCGTTTGATGCAATATGCCTGTGGAGACATTTTTTTTCCCACTGCTACAAACAGTTTTTGAACTCCTTGATTTTGATGCCTTTTAGTGCTTTTGCTGTTTTTGTTCCACCTCTTCAGCCCTGGCAAAATGTGTCCCTTTGAGGACTTTTTTCATTGGGGGAAACATAAAAAGTCACTTGGGGTAAGATCAGGAGAATAGGAAGGGTAGGGCACAGGGGTTATACCATTTTTTTTTTTGTCAAAAACTGCTGAACACAGTGCAGTGTGAGCAGGTATGCTCATAAATCACCCATCATGAAATGAGCAAACGTGTTGAGTCTTCAAAAAATTCACTGAAGCCAAACACAGCCTCTCACAACAACACTAACTGGTATACTGATACAGTGGGTTTGTAGAACATTCATCTAGTCGGGGAAGCCTGTACTTCAAGGGACCTGCGCTCCAGAAGATAATTCTGGTTTTGGGTTGAGTCCCCCCTCATATTCCCACCAGCAGTTTATAAAGGTTCAGTTTCTCTACTTCCTGCTCAATACCTTTATCTGTCTTTTTTATTGTAGTCATCCAGTGAATATAAAGTGATATGTCATTGTGTTTTTTATTTGTATTTCCCTAATAACTAATAACATTGAGCATCTTTTCATGTACTTATTGGCTATTGTATATATTTTTTGAGAAATGTCTATTCACATCTTTTCCCCATTTAAAACTTAGGTTATTTATTTTTTTACCATTGAGTTGTATATTCTGGATGCAATTCCCTTATCAGATAAATGATTTGCAAATTTTGTTTTCCATTCTGTACGTTGTCTTGATGGTAAATAATAATAATAAATTATTATTATTATTATTAGGGTTTACCTTAGTAATAATTTACCTTTTTGACCACTTTAAGTGTACAGTTCAATGACATTAATGTATTTAAATATGTTTACAATGTTGTCCAACCATCACTTTCATCCATATCCATCATTTCCATCATCCCAAACAGAAACTCTTGCCCATTGAACTCCCTTTTTTCTCCTTTCCCAGCCCCTGATTACTGCTAATTTTATTTGTTAGCTCTGTTTACCTATTCTAGGTGCCTTGTGTAAGTGGAATAAAATAATATATGTCCTGATGGTATCTTTAATAACACAAAAGTTTAATTTAAAAAATTATTTATTTATATTTAGAGAGGTGGGGAAAGAGGGAGAAAGGGACAGAAACATCATTGTGTGGCTGTTTCTTGCACACCCCTACTGGGGACCTGGCCTGCAACCCAGGCATGTGCCCTGACTGGGAATTGAACTGGCGACCCTTTGGTTTGCAGGCCGGCACTCAGTCCACTGAGCCACACCAGCCAGGGCACAAAAGTTTAATTTTGATGAAGTTCAATTTATCTTTTTTTAAAAAATAATTTTTTAAAGATTTTATTTATTTATCTTTAGAGGGGAAGGGTTAGGGAGAGAAATATCAATGTATGGTTGCCTTTCATGGGTCCCCATTGGGAACTGGCCTGCAACCCAAGCATGTGCCCTGACTGGGAATCAAACTGCCATCCTTTGGTTCGCAGGCCCGTGCTCAATCCACTGAGCTACACCAGCCAGGGCATTTTTAAAATAATTTTTAATGATCTTAAATTTTTAAGTTTATATTGTCATTTATGATTTCAGTGTCATATCTGAAAAGCTGTTGCCTAATCCGAGGTCATGAAGATTCACTTTACTCATTTCGAGTACTCTCTTCCCTTGGCTTTCCCATCCTTATTTAAAGCATCAATATAATTATCAAGGTGTTCACGGGAAGGATTTATTGAATGTTCTCTTTTTACAGTTTTAGATCAGGGTAGTAGTTTTCAAACTTTAGAATCTCTCGGGATGCTTACTAAAACACAGGTTCCTCAGATGATTTTTGTGCATTTGTAGTAAACTTCTAGTAGACTGGACATGTTGTGGTTGGAAAAGTATGGAGTTAAAATAGTCCAGCATGGTGATTACCTGGGTGTGAATCCTGGCTGTATTACTTTCTGGTTGTATAATCTTGGGCAAGTCACTTGTTCTCTCTGGGCATTCGTTTTCTCCCTGATAGGGTTGATGCAAGGATTAAACAAGCTAATATCTGTGAAGCGCAACAGTTTGGCACTAGTAAGCACCACACAAGTGTTAGATATTTTTACACCCTTTAACTCAATAATGCTGTTTTTAGGTCCTTAATCTACAAACATTATCAGATATATTGCCTAAAGGTATATATATCTGTAGCAGTTTTATCACAGAGATTAATTCCAAGAAATCTACCGTATACAATATAATTAGAAGGCCTATTGTTAAATAATGACATTTATGAAATATCATTTGCCTTTTATTCACATTTTCAAAAAATAATTAACGCTGTGGGAGAATAATGGCATAAGTGAAAAAATCAAATAAATATACAACTATATATAAAGTATGTTTCTAAACTTTTTAAAAACTGCTGGACAGGGAAGTAGAATGCCAGTCTTATAATGAATATAAGCAAATATGTTAAACTGTTCAGAGTGGTTATCCTCGGAAGCTGGGAGGAGTGATTTTAAATTCTTCTGTACTTTATTGTACTCTCTTAACTTCAACGATAAGTATTTTATACTCAGAAAAACAAATTATTTTTAAATTTTATTTCTTGATTTCAGAAATAGAGAAAAACATCAGTTTGTTGCTCCACCCTTTTATGGGTTCATTGGTTGATTCTTGTATATGCCCTGACTGGGGATTGAACCCACAACCCCCACATGTTGGGATGATGCTCTAACCAACTGAGCTATCTGGCCAGGAAAATCCAAGTTATTTTTGAAACAGACTAAATGGGTGGGGTGGAGGTGAAGGTTAATGTGAAATAGGAAAGTGTAATGTGAATAAGAAACATGAGTCCTAGTACTGGCACTGCTATTGAATAGTTTTGAACCTTGAATGAATTCTGTCTCTTCCTCAGGAGACACATTTTCCTCATCTGCAAAATGAAGAGTTGGACCAAAATTAAAAAGGCAGTGTAGTTGCATGGTTAAGTGCTGGGAGGTCGGAAGTGGTGAGTTAGGGGCTATAGCTGAGATCACCACATGGGTTCATATCCTGGTTCTTCACTTAGTGACTTCTGACAAGTAATTTAACTTCTCTTTGTCTCTTGTTTTCTTGTTTTTATGAAGTGGGAATAATAATAATACCTCACAGAGAAGTTGTGAGAGTTAAACAAATTCATATATGTAGAGGAGTTAATAATACAGAGTCTGGCACACAGTAGGGACTTAAACAGTCATTTATTGCCAATAATATTTTTAGTCAAATTCTTAAATTTGTCTATCATTTGAAATATCTAATTTTCTGTTGATATTTTTGAGATTATGGAGGCATTGATTTGTGAAATAGAACATTTGGAGTCCCTAACCCCTTCCCCTAGCTTTTCTTATTTCTCTTGTGTTCTTATACCAGCAGCTTCTTTGGGGCCCTAAGTTATCTCACTGATGCGGGTATTTTGTAGACCTTTTCAGCAGTGAAAATCTCATACTTGATTTTCCTGATTGTTTTTGCTCTGAAGCCAATAAGGGCAGCTTAATCTATTTGTATGTAATTAAGTTGCATAGTCTGTTAGGTTGTACCTATTTTTCTTCAACTGATGTTTCAGTTTTAAATTTAGGAAATGGCATAAAGCCCAAGGGAATGTTGTACGTCAGCTGACTAGCCCATTGTAGGAAAAGTGAACATTATAAGGGAAACTCAACTAGAAGTTAGAAAGGAAACTCAGCTAGAGCAAGATCAAATGCTTTAAGAGATAAATCTGAGTATGTGAAAGAGATAAATCTGAGTATGTGAAAGTCACTTTCAACAACCATGTTGAAATTCATTTTGGAACCCCATGGAGCAAAGACTATAGAAATAGATGACTTCCATAATATGCCATTTTTCTTCACTGACTCTATGAGATAATTATATCTTCAGTGAATAAGGGACTCAGCTATTCCATTGTTTTGGAAATTTTTGTTTGTGAGTGAGTCACTGTAGTATCTCGATTTATTATAGCAGTCATAATGAAGATGATAATATTTTTGCCCTCTGAAGGATAAGAATGAAAGTTGTATTTTCAAACATTTATTCTTAGATTTTCAGAAGCTCTCCTTTTTTCTGTATAGTGTAGTGCGGTAGACACCCGCTACAGGGGTCATCCTTTCTGTGTTAGAGAGTAAATTCATAGAGTAACATTGCCAAGGAATAAAGTGGAGGAGTTTGATGGCCACCATTGAGGGATACAGTTTGTTACTTATAACTGATATTAGTGGATATTTTCCTATAATCATAATAACTTTTGTTTATAAAACATTGCTAGTTAACCCTCATAAACAGGAGAAAGGTGATGTGTCTTCTGGCTTGATGGGCAAAATCACCCTGAGAAAGCTTTGTGACTCCCTGATAAGAGGGTAGAGCTCTGCTTGCCTTAGAGATTAGATTTTATTTTAGGATGAGTTGTTTGTATAAGTATATATATGAGAGAGTTCCTATCTTACATGTCCTATATGTCAAATAACTTACTCCATTTTCCCAGAGATTTAATTTGGTATCTCCCAATACCCCAAGTGTATTTTTTGTATGTTCTGCTACTTGGGTCATGTTAATTATATAGTGTTTATAGTTCTCCCTTAGTGTTTTTCTTTGTGAATGTAAGAATTTATGAGCTTTTCCATTTAACATTTTGAATAGTCTTTTTTGGTGTTTTCTGGTTTCCTTTAGTTTAAAAATTCCACTTAAAGTTGAGACCACAAAGTTTCTTAAAGGTGACCATGAAGTCCCGTTGAAGGCATAGTAATAGATTTACAGTCTTCCATTAAATGATCTACTTAAACTTGATTTGCTAATTTGCACCATAAACTTCAAAAGGTGGATTGTGTCCATAGAAGAGATAGCTTAATTTTTTTCAGAGATCGTTTGGAATCAACTGTGTAGCAAACTGGACCTTATTCCTAATTTCTTTTCACGCATCAACATCAGTTTCCTTTAATTTGTCAACACTGACAATGCTGTGTACTAATCTATGAGAAACATAGTAAGGTTACTCTTCTTACTTGAATTTCTTCTTGTGGATGATAACTGACTCTAGGATCACTCATGCTGTGTTCTTGGTAATGGTAAGTCTGTACCTCCATCAGCATGGTCTCCTTACCAGGTGTATAATAGCAGCTAAAATCTTCTTTGCCTCCTGAACACATAGCATCCGTTCTCTCTGCCCTTGGCCCAGGAATAAAATTGCCTCTCCTGTAGTAATCAGTGCTGACTACTGATCTCTCTCAACAGAGTCTCCCATTCCATTGTGGTTATTTTCACAGATGAAAATAAACAGTGATTTCCCAAAGCTGTCATACTGTAAGCTTGAAATACAAGGTCAAGCAGACCTCATCATTTTCATTATACCTACAGGCCAGCCTAGTTAGTACCAGCCCCCTGGGGGACTTGGCCTCTGACAACACCATTACCCCACTGGAAGTTATAGATGTACAGGTGCATTGATCTGATTTCCTTCAATGCAACCTTTGCTTTCTCCTTTAAGATTTGGAAATTTCTGGAAGAGGTCTACAAGTAAATCTAAAGCCATGAGCCCAACAGGCTGTGATAAGATGATCCATGATACTTATTCCAATCACAAGCCTCTCCACAAGCTTCTGGACATTACACAGTGGCAGAAACCATGAATAATTTTCTGTTTAACTCCATTGGTGAACAGTCTGTATCATCCTGTATTGAGTCCCTCTTCCCTTTTCAGCAATGTTGTAATAGGAGGACTGTCTTCCAAACCTTAAGGTCATATTTCTTAATTTCAAATGTAGCATCATTTGCAAAGTTACAGGATATAATACCAGCACTCTGTTGGTCATGACATACAAGAAATGGAATCTTTCTCTTAGAGCATCTTCCTTCTGAGTATAGGCTGTGGTGGCAGTGGCTGTGACATCATGCTCTGATCTGGTCTCTAGGTCCACAAATACTTTTTAAAGCTCTGTAATACTCATGGATGGCCTGTGATTTTCTTAACTATTCTTCCTATGGTTTCCATTAAAAAAAAAAAAACAAAACAAAACTATTAGCCCCCTGGCTGGTGTGGCTCAGTGGACTGAGCTCCAGCCTGTGATCCAAAGAGTGACTGGTTCAATTCCCAGTCAGGGCACATGCCTGGGTTGTGTGCGGGCCAGGTTCCCAGTAGGGGGCGCGTGAGAAGCAACCACACATTGATGTTTCTCTCCCTCTCTTCCTCCCTTCCCTTCTCTAAAATAATAAAATCTAAAATAAACAAACAAACAAACAATTAGAAAAGGTAAGAAGTTTTGCTTTGCTGAATATGTTTTTTTTTAAGTTTTTTTTAAGATTTTATTTATTTATCTTTAGAGGGGAAGAGAAGGAGAGAAGGAGAGAAATATCAATGTATGGTTGCCTCTCGTGTGTCCCCTGCTGGGAACTGGCCTGCAACCCAGGCATATGCCCTAACTGGGAATTGAACCGTGGTTGTTTGGTTCTCAGGCCCACGCTCAATCCACTGAGCTACACCAGCCAGGGCTGCTGAATATCTTTATACCTACATTTTTATTCATGTTTTTTACTGCCTCTTTAAGCTGGATTCTCAAAAATGAGTCAAAGGGCACGTGTTTAAAGCTCTCTTGGTAAACCTTGCCAAACTGCTTTCCAGACAGGTTGTGCCGATCTATATTTCCATGACCAGCGTGTGAAAATGTTTCTCCTATATCACGCTTAGAAGTACTGAATATTTACTATTTAAAATACTTTTTGCCACTTTTACCCTTAACAAATTGAATCCCTTAAATTTTTATATTTCAAGATTACTTAATATGTGTGTATATATTCATGTATTCTTTTTTGTCCTTCCTCTGTTCATTGGCTTTTCAAAAACAGCTTTATTGAGATATAATTAACATTCCATGAAATTCCTCTATTATAAATGTGAGTTGAGTTTACTTGAAGTTAATGATTTTTAGTAAGTCTATGGTTTTACAATCCAGCTGTAAAAACATTTGCATCAACCTAAAAAGTTCCCTGGTGCATCGTTTGCATTCAGTCCTTGATCCCATGCCTAACCTTAGGCAACCACTGATCTGCTTTCCATCACTGTAGATTTATATACTCTAGAAATATCAAACAAAATCATACTATATGCAATCGTTTGTAACTGGTTTCTTTCACTTAGCGTTTTGTTTTTGAGGTTTATTTATGTTGTATGTATCGATAGTTCATTTTTATTGCTAATGTATTTTATTCAGTGGTTGATAGACATTTAGATTGCTTCCAGCTTCTGGTTATTATGAACAATACTGGTAGCAACATTTATGTGCAGTTCTTGTGTTTTTCATATCTTTTGGGTAGATACCTAGGAGTAGAATTGCTATGAACCCATTAAATGTCATATCATTACTTAGCCACAAAAAATATTTCTTTTAAAAAAATGGACAATAGCAATATATTCGATAAGGAACGCAATTAAATGTTATAAAAGATGTAAAGAGGAATGATTAGAGCAGGCAAGTGAAAAGTTCTAAGGCATGCATTATGACTGTGTAATAATGGAAACCACTTAAGGATTTATTGGTAGATGAGTAACTACTAAGCCTAAAGCCAAGTGAAGGCAAATAAAATCAATGAGCATCTAAATAAACATCAAAAACTTTTATTCCAAGAAAAATTAGGAAAATGGAAATGGGGCATCAATTGCATTCATTATGACAGAAAAATGAATATATATAACACATAAAATGCCCTTTTCAAAGTAAAAGGCCATTGAGATTATTGTAGATAAACAAAGAGCCAAAGAAACATCAGTTTTTTCAAGATGACTATATGTAGTAAATAAACATTCATCCCTGCTAGTAACCATAGAGATAAATATTTTACAAAATGTTATATTGAATTAACAAAATCAAACTAATGCTAGAAGGTTGTGATAGTGATGTTAGCTTTGTATGTTAGTCTAGTCCATGTGCAAAGCAATGTGGCAAAACTGTCCAGCTCCTTGGAGTAAGTCAGATTCTGAGGTAGCTTTCATTTTAGCTTCCTTGAATGTAATTAAAATGTTTTAGCCCTGGCTGGTGTAGCTCAGTGGATTGAGCACGGGCCTGGGAACCAAACAACCACGGTTCGATTCCCAGTCAGGGCACATGCCTGGGTTGCAGGCCAGTTCCCAGCTGGGGACACACGAGAGGCAACCATACATTGATATTTCTCTCCCTCTCTCCTTGCCTTCCCCTCTAAATATAAATAAATAAAATCTTTTTAAAAAATGTTTTAATAGGGAATACACCAAAAGATAAGAAAATAGCTACACAGTTTTCCCATGTGTTGAAGTTGAGTGTGGTAGTGCTTTCTTCTCCATTCTGTCTGACTCACCCAAACTCTGGAGGCACTAACCCAACACAAGTTTTTTTCTTTCTGGCCTAGAGAACTGTTTGGTAGGCTGTGAATCATGCTTTTCCAGCTTTGGTTAGTGACGTACACCTTGGGAGGTCCCTGTACCCCACTCCAAGAAAATGCTGTTACTTTTCCCATTTCAAGTAAATAATTCTGTCATTTCTTTTCTGTGTTTCACTGATTTTGATTTAGGAACTCATCTGAAGATATGCTTCCTGTTGATCTTTTTTAAAGTTCTTTGTAGAGTTCTTCTATATGGGTGGGACCAAATACTTAGGAGTCACTCCCAGTTAGTACAGTACACTATAGCCATCCAAAAGTGAGTGATTTTTTTTAGATGGTCTGCCAACAAGTATAAAGTAGATAAAGTATTGCTAAAATCAAGAAATGGAAATTGACCCTTGCTCTATTTATTTTTCCCTTTTTCTTTCAAGTTACTTTTTTTCTTCCAATGTCAAAAATTTCTTTCAATTTCTGATAAATTTTTGTTGTATGTTTAATACTTTCCCCTAATTACTAGCATTATAGGCATCTACATCATCCATGCTTAAATACTTTTCCTAATTATGTATAGCTGTAAGATTTTTATATTATTAGTTTTTGTGAAGTCATAGGTGCAATAATGTGTAACAATCAAAAAGTGAGGAAAGATAAAAAGTAAACATTTTCCTATTTATTTTGTTATGATTGACAATAATGTTTGACTTATTAAGAAATATATTACCAGCCCTGGCTGGCATAGCTCAGTGGATTGAGCACAGGCCTGAGAACCAAAGGATTGCGGTTCGATTCCCAGTCAGGGCACATGGCTGGGTTGCAGGCCAGTTCCCAGCAGGGGACACACAAGAGGCAACCATACATTGATGTTTCTCTCCCTAACCCTTCCTCTCTAAAGATAAATAAATAAAATCTTTTTAAAAAAAGAAAATAAATATATTACCAATTTTCATTGTAAAGAACAACCATAAGTACTCCTCTACTAAAACTATAGATAATATTCTATAGGTGTTACCCAACCCAACCAGTATGAGTCCACTCACCACTGACAGGCAAAAGCTCTAGAGGCAGAGTTCAGTGGAAAGGAAAGTAGTCTTTTATTTAATTTTTAAAATATCTGGGTAACAGTGGTAAAGGGGGAAAAGGCCAGAGTGTGACATCAAAAATAGCTATTTAAGTATTTGTATTACAACTACTACATAGATTCAAGAGATGAAAAATAACACAAGAATGAAAATCTGTAACAAAAATCTATTTACAGTTTGTTATCACCAAGATCATTGCGCCAAATATCCCTGTTCTCTAAAACATATGCCTCAGGTTGTTGAATGAAGCTTACCATAAGCAAAGAAGGTTATACATAAATTTTGGTCCCATTGAGTTTTTCTCCCTCTATTAAGCTCCCAAAACTAATATTTTAGTCTGACAGGCCTGAGCTCTGCTGACAGGCCCATGCAGGGAAGGGGCGCAGGGCCTGCCACTGAAACACTGATAGGCTAGAGATTCCTTTGCACCTTTCTTCCCGTCCCCAGTCCCCAAAGCCCAGGGACCTCGAGTCCCCAGCAGCCAGGGAGTAGGGGAGATTAAAAATAAGTTGGTATATTTCCACATGTTCCTATTTAATCCTTCCCCCAGGATCCCTTGCGTGGGCAGGGTGACAGATGCATAGGCAGCTCAATCCCTCCCCCATTTCTGGGGGAAATCTCCCATTACATAGATAGAGTACAACTATGTTTAATCTTTTTAGTCTTTTCCACTCAGATTGGCTTCACTACTTAACTTCAGGAAGAAATGGTCATGATGTTTAAAAAATTAATACAACAAAATTGGAAAATCCAGACTATTATGTAATTTGAATCTTCTTGATCTCCTCTGATCTCTGCCATCTTATTCAGGCGACTACAGATTTTTTTTTTACAGTGACTTGTAGAGGACTTAACATTTGGCTGTTTCCTTGCCTTTTCGGTATTTCTTTTCTTGTTTTTTTTTTTTTTTGTAACTTTCTGACTGTTCTGGCTGAAATTCCTTCAAGCATTTTTTCCAGTAATTTCTCCTTAAATGTTAGTGTTCCTAAATTTAAGTCATTGTTTTTCCTGTGCATGTTATTTTTGGATCATCTCATATATTACAATAATTTTAATAACCACACAAATGCTGATGCCTTTCAGATGTCTCAAGCCCTAAGGTCTGAGTTTTCTACCTAACTGCCTGCTTACATTTACTCACTTGGAGGTCCTATAGAGACTCTAAAAGCAATATATCCCAAACTAAAATGAATCATTCACTACCCCTTATGCATATTTCCAAATACAGGTAATGGTATTATCATCTACCCAGTAGCCCACTCTAAAAACTGCTGACTTCAACACTGAGCACATAGTATCTGTCACTAAACCCCTTTCACTACTTTTAATGCTGTCCTAGTTTAGAGCTATTATTTCTTTATTTCAGTAGCCTCATAACTGGTCTCCCGTCCTTCTAGTACTCCTCAAGCCATTCCCTCCCTCAGTGAAATGTCATTTTAATATTAGTACTTCTCTTCCTAAAAACCCTGTAGTGACAAGTCCCCTTTTATCTATATGATAACAGCTGTACTATTTGATTTATCTTTGGGGTTTTTGTTTTGTTTTTTGCTTGATTTATCTTAAAAGGCTTGGCTACTGTTTACCTCTACAGCTTCATCTTCACCTCCTATAATTCTTCATTTCGTACTTTACATTCACCACTCCCTTTGTACCTCTGTTTGTTCGTGCTGTCTCAATCTCCTCCCCACTCATCCTTACTCACTCTTACCCTGCATGACTCAGCATGGGACAGCTCCTTTCAGGAAGCCTTTTCTAATTCCACAGGGTTGGGCCAAGTGCCCCTCCTCATTACTGGATCATTCTTCTTAGAGTATGAAGCAATGTGATTTCTCTCTCTTTTTTTCCCTCTCAAATCAATTTAAAAAGTAAAGTGTACATTTTGATAACTTTTAAATGGATACACATCTGTGAAATCATCACTGTAATCAAAATAATGAACATATCAGTCATCCCAGAAAGTTTTCTCCTATCCATTTTACAATCTCTCCTGTACAACTCCATCCCAGGTGATGACTGATCTGCTTTTTGTCACATTTGATTAGTTTGCATTCTCTAGAGTTTTATATAGATGGAATCATACAGTATGTACTTTTTATCTGGCTTCTTTTGTTCTTCATAATTATTTTTAGATTCATTCATGTTATTACCTTCATTCCTTTTTACTACTAAGTAGAAGTCCATTGTATCACAATTAGTTTATCTATTTACCTGTCCATGAGTATTTGTGTCTCTGTGTCTTTTAAATATATTTTCTTGATTATGCTATTACAGTTGTCCCATTTTCCCTCCTTCACTCCTTTCCACCCTGCAGACCCTCTGTCACCCACATTCCCCCCCTTTACTTCATGTGCATGTGTCATAAATTCTTTAGCTTCTACATTTCCCATACTATCCTTACCCTCCCCCTGTCTATTTTCTCCCTACCATCTATGCTGCTTATTCTCTGTACCTTTTCCCCCTCTCTCCTCCTCCCACTCCCCTGTTGCTAACCCTCCATGTGGTCTCCATTTCTGTGATTCTGTTCCTGTTCTAGTTGTTTGCTTAGTTTCTTTTTGTTTTTGTTTCAGGTGTGGTTGTTAATAATTGTGAGTTTATTATCATTTTACTGTACATGTTTTTAATATTTGTTTTCTTAGATAAGTCCCTTTAACATTTCATATAATAAGGGCTTGGTGATGATGAACTCCTTGAACTTGACCTTATCTGGGAAGCACTTTATCTGCCCTTCCATTCTAAATGAAAGTTTTGCTGGACAGAACAATCTTGGATGTAGGTCCTTGCCTTTCATGACTTGGAATACTTCCTTCCAGCCCCTTCTTGCCTTCAAGGTCTCTTTTGAGAAATCAGCTGACAGTCTGATGGGAACTCCTTTGTAGGTAACTCTCTCATTATGTCTTGCTGCTTCTAGAATTCTCTCCTTCATTTTAATCTTGGCTAATGTAATTATGATGTGCCTTGGTGTGTTCCTCCTTGGATCCACCTTCTTTGGGACTCTCTGAGCTTCCTGGACTTCCTGGAAGTCTATTTCCTTTGCCAGATTGGGGAAGTTCTCCTTTATTATTTGTTCAAATAACTTTTCCACTTGTTGCTCTTCCTCTTCTCCTTGGGGTACCCCTACCATTTGGATGTTGGAACATTTAGAGATGTCCTGGAGGTTCCTAAGCCTCTCCTCATTTTTTTGAATTCTTGTTTTTTCATTCTTTTCTGTTTGGTTGTTTATTTCTTCCTTCTGGTCCACTCCGTTGATTTGAGTCCCAGTTTTCTTCCCATCACTATTGTTTCCTTGTACATTTTTTTAAATTTCACTTAGGATAGCCTTCATTTTTTTCATCTAATTTGTGACCAAATTCAACCAATTCTGTGAGCATCCTGATCACCAGTGTTTTGAACTGTGTATCTGATAGGTTGGCTACCTCTTCGTCACTTAGTTGTATTATTTCTGGAGCTTTGATCTGTTCTTTCATTTGGGCCATTTTTTTAACAAATAATAAAGGAGAAATTCCCCAATCTGGCAAAGGAAATAGACTTCCAGGAGGTCCAGGAAGCTCAGAGAGTCCCAAAGAAGTTAGACCCAAGGAGGAACACACCAAGGCACATCATAATTACATTAGCCAAGATTAAAATGAAGGACAGAATTCTAGAAGCAGCAAGAGATAAGGGGACAGTCACCTACAAAGGAGTTCCCATCAGACTGTCCGCTGATTTCTCAAAAGAGACCTTACAGGCAAGAAAGGGCTGGAAAGAAGTATTCCAAGTCATGAAAAGCAAGAACCTACATCCAAGACTGCTCTATCCAGCAAAACTTTCATTTAGAATGGAAAGGCAGAAAAAGCGCTTATCAGATAAGGTCAAGTTCAAGGAATTCATCATCACCAATCCCTTATTATATGAAATGTTAAAGGGACTTATCTAAGAAAAAGAAGGTAAAAAATATGAACAGTGAAACAACAGCAAACTCACAGTTATTAACAACCACACCTAAAACAATAGCAGACTAAATGGACACCTAAAACAGGAGCGAAGTCACAGAAATGGAGATCATCTGGAAGGTCAGCAACAGGAGAGTGGAAGGAGGAGGGGGAGGAGGTACAGAGAATAAGCAGTGTAGACGGTGGGGAGAAAATAGACAGGGAGAGGGCAAGAGTAGTGTGGGAAATGTAGAAGCTAAAGAACTTAAGATACATGGACGTGAACTAAAGTGCGAGAGTGTGGGTGGGAGGGGAAGTGCAGGGTGGAGGGGAATGAAGGGGGAAAAATGGGACAACTGTAATGGCATAATCAATAAAATATATATATTAAAAAAATAAATAAAATCTTGACTCACCTGTTACATAGTGAGGGGTGGAGCCTTAGGTGTTCACCAGGGCAGGGCATCCCACGTGGTTGGTTTGTGACACAGTATGTGGGGCAGGGGTTGAGAGGGAACAATGATGCTTGCTCAGCTCTGTGCTGGATTTCAGTTTCTTTTGCTGCTTCCCCCAAGCAAATTGAGCCCTTCTGGTACTGATTCCTGTGTGGGTGAGTTTGTATACATTCTAGGACTCTGTGGGTCTCTCCAAAGAACTCTCCTGTGAGGCTGGGAGTCTCTCCCGGCACCTCAACCCTCCCAGGTGTTTTCAATAGATGTTTTGAGGCTTTATTTCCCTGTGCTGGGGTGCTGGGTTGCACGATCTGTCTTGCTCTTCAGTTTCGCCTGGTTTATCTGCGCACGAATGTGCCACCGCTGGTTCCACCAGCCCACCTTGTGCGCTGCGCCTCTCCACAATCTGCTACCTCTCTGGGTCCACCTGCTGACACCCTGTGTGCCCAGGTCTGACAGTAGCTGCCATGCACCCAGGGTCTGCCAGCCACCGGGTTTTTTGTTTGTTTGTTTTTTCTATTTAATTTAATTTAATTTAATTTAATTTTTTTCGCTGCGACCCCTCTCTGCCTGGCCACCCAACTCCGCCCCTGCTGGTATGGATGAATGTGTCTACTTTAACTACATGATTTTCGGACTTCTATACAGTTTGAATTTCCATCAGTTCTGGTTGTTTTTTGTTTTCAAATTGTTGTTGTCCTTATTTTGGTTGTGGGAGGAGACACAGTGTGTCTAACTATGCCTCCGTCTTGGCCAGAAGTCCCTGATTTTTCTCTTATTAAAAATAAATTATCATGGGAAAATAGAGACAACCGTATTAAAATATTAATAAAAATGATTTTAAAAATTAAGTAATTTTTTAAAAGAATAATAAATAATAAGTTATCACCCTTGCTGGTATGGGTAAGTTGGTTGGAATGTCATTTGATAACCAAAAGCTTATGGGTTCAATTTCCATTTAAGGCACAAGCCTCACTTGTGGGTCCAACCTTCCAGTCCCGGCACATACGATTCCTGGTCCAGTTTTTTAGGGAAGCAGCTGATCAAAGTTCTCTCTTGCATGGATGTTTCTTTCCCTTCCCTTCTCCCTTCCCTTTTCTTTCTCTCTGAAAGCAATGAAAAAGAAAGTGTTCTTTGGTGAGGATTAAAAAAACTTTTTTCACAACCCTACCCTCCCTTCTAGTGACTGCTCATTTCTTTCTTTTCTATTTGGATAAAAACTTTTTATTGAGGCATAATTGATCTATAACATTAGTTTCAGCTATATAACATATTGATTTGATATTTATGTATATTACAAAATGATCACCTTAATAAGTCAAGTTATATATGTCACCATACATAATTATAGACTTATTTTTCTTGTTTTTAAATATATATATATATTATTGACTATCTTTTACAGCTGTCCTATTCCCGCCCCCCCTTTATTACCCTTTGCTCTACAATCCGACTCCCACCTGCATCCTCTCAACCCCTAGTTCATGGCCATGGCTCATGTAAGTTTTTTGTCTTCTCCATTTCCCATACTATTCTTAACTTCCTGTTGTCTATTTTGTACCTGCCATTTATGCTTCTTATTTCCTTACCTTTTCCCCCATTCTCTCCCCAGCCCCTCACCACTGATAACCCTCCATGTAACCTGCATTTCTGTGATTTTGTTTGTGTTCTAGTTGTTTGCTTAGTTTTTCTTTGTGTTTTTTTTTAAAGATTTATTTATTTATTTATTTATTTATTTATTTATTTATTTATTTATTTATTTATATTTGAGGGGAAGGAAGGAGAGAAATATCAATGTGTGGTTGCCTCTCATGGGTTCCCTTCTGGGAACTGGCCTGCAACCCAGGCATGTGCCCTGACTGGGAATCAAACTGCAATCCTTTGGTTCGCAAGCCCGCTCTCAATCCACTGAGCTACACCAGCCAGGGCTGTTTTTGTTTTTTAGGTTAAGTTGTTGACAGTTTTGTTTTGCTGTCATTTCACTGTTCATAGTTTTGATCTCCTTTTTCTTGGGTAAGTCCCTTTAACATTTCATATAATAAAGGCTTGGTGATGATGAACTCCTTTAACTTGACCTTATCTGGGAAACACTTTATCTGTCCTTCCATTCTAAATGATAACTTTGCTGGATAGAGTACTCTCGGATGTAGGACCTTGCCTTTCATGATGTGCCTTGGTGTGTGCTTCCTTGGGTTCAACTTCTTTGGGACTCTGAGTTTCCTGGACTTCCTGGAAGACTATTTCCTTTGCCAGACTAGGGAAGTTCTCCTTCATTATTTTTTCAAGTAAGTTTTCAATTTCTTGCTCTTCCTCCTCTCCTTCTGGAACCCCCAAGATTCAAATGTTGGAACATTTAAAGTTGTCCTGGAGGTTCCTAAGCCTCTCCTCATTTTTTAAAATTCTTGTTTCTTCATTCTGTTCTGGTTGAATATTCCTTTTGTTCCAAATTTTTTATTTGAGTCCCAGTTTCCTTCCCTTCACTCTTGGTTCCCTGTACATTTCTCTTCTTTTCACTTTGCATAGCCTTTACTTCTGTGTTTTGCAACCATACTCAACCATTTCTGTGAGCATCCTGATTACCAGTGTTTTGAACTGTGCATCTGATAGGTTGGCTGTGTCTTCATCACTTTGTTGTATTTTTGGAGCTTTTTTTTGTTCTTTCATTTGGGCCATATTTTCTTGTCTTGGCTGTGTGTGCTGATTTCTTTGCTTCCCTTTAGCTATTTTTTTACTGTTGTTCATTTGTTTGTTTTGTTTTGTTTTTTCTTTTCATCTTCCTTCCACTCTCTTCCACTAAATGACCATAATATGGAATAGAAAATTTGATCAACTTATTGAATAAAGTTTTATAGCTTTTTAAGTTTTAAAGTTTAACTTTTTAAGATTTTTGTTGTAGATAAGCACTGTGAATAGTTTGTATACATTCTTTCATATTTTCATTTTATAATGGTGTATTAGAATATGTCATCCTTTTTTAAAAAGGGGATTGCAACTTTTGGCCAAGATTGAGGGATAGGTGGACACATCTTGCCTCCTACACAACCAAAAGAAGGACAACAAATTTAAAAAAACAGAGCTGCCAGAAAAATCTAAGCACTGAAGAGATAACTGACCTATCAGATGCAGAGTTCAAAACACTGGTAATCAGGATGCTCACAGAAGTGGTTGAGTATGGTTGCAAAATAGAGGAAAAAGTGAAGATCATGAAAAGTGATATAAAGAAAAATATATAAGGAACCAAGAGTGAAGGGAAGGAAACTGGGACTCAAATCAATGATTTGGAGCAGATGGAAGAAATAAGTATTCAACCAGAACAGAATGAAGAAACAAGAATTTTAAAAAATGAGAAGAGGCTTAGGAACCTCTAGGACACCTTTCAACGTTCCAACATTCAAACCTTAAGGGTTCCAGAAGGAGAGGAGGAAGAGCAAGAAATTGAAAACTTACTTGAAAAAATAATGAAGAACTTCCCCAGTCTGGCAAAAGACATAGTCTTCCAGGAAGTCCAGGAAGCTCAGAGCAAAGTTGGACCCAAGGAAGCACACACCAAGGCACATCATAATTACATTACCCAAGATGAAAGACAAGGAGAGAATCTGGAAAGCAGCATGAGAAATGGTGACAGTTACCTATAGAGGAGTTCCCATAAGACTATCAGCTGATTTCTCAAAAGAATCCTTGCAGGCAAGAAGGGGCTGGAAAGAAGTACTCCTAGCCATGAAAGGCAAGGTCCTACATCCAAGAGTACTCTATCCAGCAAAGTTATCATTTAGAATGGAAGGACAGATAAAGTGTTTCCCAGATAAGGTCAGGTTACAGGAGTTCATCATCACCAAGCCCTTATTATATGAAATGTTAAAGGGACTTATCTAAGAAAAAGAAGGTGGTCAAAAATACAAATAGTAAAGTGACAAAAACTCACAACTATCAACAACTTAACCTAAAAAGACAAAAACAAAAAGAAACTAAGCAAACAACTGTAACAGGAACAGAATCACAGAAATGGAGGTTACATGGAGGGAGGAAGAAGGGGAAGAACGGAGGAAAAGATACAGGAAATAAGAAGCATAAATGGTAGGTGCAAAGTAGTCAGGGGGAGGTTAAGAATAGTATAGGAAATAGAGAAGCCAAAAAACTTACATGTACAATCCAAGAACATCATCTAAGTGGGTGGGGATTGTGGGAGGCTAGAGGATGCTGGGCAGAGGGATGTAAAGGGGAGAAAAATGAATGGGACAACCATAATAGCATAATCAATAAAATATACTTTAAAAATAAAAAGGGGATTTCTGTATATTTTGATATAGTTTAATTTTAGTGATGATAACTCTGCCGCATTATTTTTCATGATTGTGGTATTGTGATTTTTATGTCTAATATTGCATTCATTAGATGAACATAATTCACTTTGCGTGGGCATAGTTATTTTCAGTTTTTAACTTCTATTAACTTCGCTTCCGTGAACATGCTTATGCATTTGCCATTGTACATATGTGTGAATATTTCAGTATTTCTGTGGGTTATATTCTTGATGTGAAATTACTCATTCAAGAATATAAGCATGTAAAATTTTAATAGGTATTGCTGAGTCATTTTCCAGAAAAGACTGTAGTAGTTTACACTCTCATGCCTAGAGTGTGTGCTGTTTCTCTGTATTCTTGCCAGAGCCAAACTAGTCTTAATCAAAACTGATAATGATCACTTTGTTAATTGCCCATCTTCCCTGAGCTTTTAGGTCTCTTGAGAGTTTTGTAGTTAGATGCTTATTTGCCCCATCCCATATGTCTCTGTTTCTCTCTTTTTTAAAAACTGAAGTTCAAATAGTATAGGAGGGTATAGTGGGAAATTTTCTGCCCCCACCCTAGTAGTCTATAGAGTATCCAAAGTAAGCATTTTTAAGTATTGAACTGAGTGAATCATGGCCTTCTGATTGCATTATTCCATGAATTGACTGGGTATATAGCCCTGTCACTCAGGGCAAGGAGTACCTTAGCATTCTGGGTTAGAAATGGAATTATGAGATCTGCTAATAACACTTGGCTTAATTTATTCATAAATTGATTCACATTGTTCATTGAGCTATATAGATTGCTCATCTATGTAATATATTATAAGTGTATTTACATATAGTACCTGAAAATAGTAATTTCCTTTTGATTTAAATTTTATGAGGGAACTCACTAATCATATTGTGCAGTGTGTTTCATATTTTTTATGAAAGGTTTTCAGTGTGTAGTGTGAGACAAAGGCTTAGCTGATCACCTGCTATGCACAGGTTGTGGTTACTTATGGTAATATTCATGTATAACGGGCAATGGCATACTATTTTTAATACCTGTACCTGTTAGAGTTCAGCTGTTACTGATCTATTTATATCTTTATTAGCTGTTTACTCTTTAAGTAATTAATTGGCAAAGAACTTAATTTTGAAGAACTTTAATCAATAAAGGAAAATCTCATTTCAATTTCCTGACTGTAGAAAGTCGGTAACTATATGTTCACTAATATTCTATGAATTTAATAATGACAGCTGCCATTTGTGTAGCAGTTACTATGTACATATACTGTGTTAAATACTTAACATGCTTAACATAATCTAACCTTTATCACACTCTGAGGTAAGTACTGATCTTATCCTCAATTTATACATAGGGATTTATAAATGCCTTTTTATAAGTAAAGGGATGCTCAGATAGATTAAGAAATAAGCTCAAGGTCATACAGTAAATTAGAATGTGGTATAGCTGGAATTTAAACCACATAGCATAGTGCTATTTGGATGTAATATAGTTTGGGCTGTGTTATAGTAAATAAAAATGTTACAGATTCCATTCTAGAGTACTAATTATTTAATTTATTTATTCATTAAAAAGTCATTTGTGACTTGTGCGTTTGGAATTTTCTGACAGGGAATTAATGTTATAGATTAGAAAAGATGGAATTACAGTGCTGTTCAAAGTGTGGTTTGGATGTAGAGGTTTGGGAGTTAGCTGCCTAAATTGGAATAAAGCCTCGAGTCTCTGTTTTAGGGGTTTATTTAGTGAGAAATGTTATCTGAGATGGAAATCTTATTTGTTAAGATGTTTAAACTGGGCTTCAGAAATAAAAGAAGGCTTTAAACAAATGAAGAGTCTGGGTGCGTGCAACAGCTTTTCAGGTCCAAGAACAGTGTAAGCAAACATGCAGAGAGGTGGGGCTTGTGTCGGGAATTGCTAGTAGTCAAGCGTGGGTGGAATGGATAGTACTTTTAGGAAGAATAAAAGATCGGGTTAGATAGGATGATTGAGGTCATTTTGCAAGATTTTGAAAATTATCACAGATCTCAAATTTGAGAGTTTTGAAGGCAGCTTAAAACTTCTCAGCCCTTTTATAAAGGGAAATAAAGCGATCAAGTTTGTATTTTAGAAAATAACTCTGGCATCAGTATGGAGGGTGGAGAGTGTGGAACCATAGCCATCATCTTGGCAATGGTTATGGGCCTGGGTTGGAGGAACAACATGGAAAGGGAAAGGCAGTGGGGAATTAAGAGATTGTTCTTAATCAGAATTCATAGGAGTTGGTGATATATTGGATGCCTTAGAGCAGGGGTGTCAAACTCACTTTCACCAGGGGCCACATCAGCCTTGCAATTGCCTTCAAAGGGTCAACTGTAATTTCAACTTAACAGTTAGGGAGTAGTTACATTTATACAGTCCTAAAATTATTGTGGCCCTTTGAAGGCAACCGCAAGGCTGATGGTCTGACCCCTGGTGAAAATGAGTTTGACACTCCTGCCTTAGAGGGTTATAGGTATTGTTATTACTGATAGTATTTGTTATTACTACTATTTCACATTTGTTCTAAGTGACTTCTGATAGTCACATATTCATTCTATTATTAGATTGTGGCTGATGGCTGAATTCCTGACTAGAGGTGCTCAGGAAATAGTGGGTAAAGGATGGAATGGGTCTGGGTTGTAAATGTTACATTCATGAAATATTTATTTAAAACACTTGGTGCCTATGAAGCAGGCATTTTTGTTAAGGTCTAGGGATATTGTTGATCCTGATCTTCAAGGAATTTGCCAGTCATGAAGACTTCAGGAGGCCTTGTTTGCTGTTCTTACTTTCTGTGTAAAATTTGGGCTTATGATTTAACTCCTAATCCTGTCTGTTCATATGGGATACTGCTTATATCATAGTATTTTGAAGTTTAGGTGAGGTAGTATATATGAAGTGCCTGGTATAAGCAAATGCTTGTTCCCTTTAATCTGTTATGGACACAAATTAGGAAACCCAAATTTATTAGAATTGTGGGTCAAGTAGGTAGATGGAGACAGTGTGCATTTTGAAAAGAAATTTTGAAAGTTTACCTTTTCTAATGATTTGGTATCATAAGACCTGATGACTCTTTTTATTATTTTCTTCATTGTTACTATAAATAAGCCACTTGGATTGTCTGTCAGTCTTGATTTACTGATTTATTAAATGAACAAAATCATTCATATTTCACATGGTGGTTGGGAAATACATTAGAAGTAGTGGAAAAGAAATTACCAGACAAACATAAGTAACAAAGCAGAATGGTTGGAATCAAAAATATTAAAATGTACATTTTGCTCCAGTACTAGCTTTGGGAGGCCCAACTTAACCTCTTTTAGTCCTAATTTCTTTATCTGTAGTGTAGGGATAATAAAGCATCTACTTCATAGGAGTTCTGTAGAGATTAATTGAAAGAGTGCATGGAAAGTAGCTTATCCAAGCATATAGTAAGTACTCAAAAAACTTGTGATTATTGTAAATTATATGGTATCTTTTTGACACTATTGAAAAATGAACTCGTTTTTATTTGGCTTTTCTCTGTCATTAAAATTTCTGTATCGCTGGATTCTGAATACAAATGATGTTTCTTTTCATGGTAGCGAAAGAAATTAATGATCTTTTTAAAAGAAAACTTCACTTTGGCCCTAAAAGTTTTCTTGGGAAAAATGTTTAAAGCCTTGTGTTTAAGCTATAAATGGAGGTAGAATTTGAAATGTGATACATTTTTTTCCTTGCCTATCTGAGCCAGTTTCCATGCCTATAAATAAGGATGGAAATATTCTATTTAGTCAAGCATATAAGATCTTTATAATACTTAAATAAGATTGAAAGTATATGAAAATGGCTTTGTAGTTTCAAAACATTCTCTAACTCCATAGAATCATTTGAATAGCATTAGACAAGAAGAATTAAATTTTAGTTCAAAATAAAAAAAAGAATTAGTGACTCTGAACTGGGGACATTATCTGCCCATCCTGAGAAGCAGTGGATGTCATGAGGGATAGTTGGGAGGAGGCAGTATTTGAACATGTGAATCGTGGTGGCAGAAAAATGGGAGTCTCTGCACTATGCTCAACTGTGTGAGGGGTTTATTTTCTTTGGTCCCAAAAGTTATTTCCCATCTCAGTAAAAATTATTGTTTCATAAATTGCATTGTTATTATTTCTATTTACTCACTTATAGTCTTGAGTTAGTGACTTTGTTTCCTTTTTTCTTTCAAAGTAAAATTATGATATCTAAAGAACTCACCTATGGATGTGTGAATTGTCAAAGCCTTGAGGAGATAACTCTCTTGAAGACTTAATTATCACTAACAATGGAGAGTCATGAGTAAAGACCAAGGTATTTTAAACATTAAAATTATATGCCAACCTGAGTGGTTGTGCCCAAAGAACGGGAAAGGGCACCATGATTATTTTTATTACCTAATTAAGCAAGCGTTTAAAAAAGCTGTGAATGTTCGCGTTGGGGGGCAAATGTACTGTTTGCATCTTTAAACATTTCCATTGAATTTGTTTGCCAAATAAATTGTTTTATGTGTGGGCAGTTTTTTTTTTCCCTAAATAAGATCTAGATTCCTATGTTTTGCCAATTTTGCCAATATTTAACGGAAAACACTTTTAAAAGTTTCTCCCTCTCCTCTACCTCTTAGTGATTGTACAAATCAATACCAACTTGTCCTTAGATCAAACCCATGGTGTACATTATTAAACAATATATCAGCTTACATCTTTAAACATTGTAAACTTGTTCTGTATTTCCCACAAATGTGATCACAATTACTTCCTTTTGTGGCAAACACAGCTGTTATTCTATGGGTGACTTTTTTTTTTTTAGTATCAGAGATAAGGAGTGGTGGTGCAATTATTTCGTTGTTTTGGTTGATCTCAGGATGGTTTAAGCTACCATTTTGTGAGAAAACAGTGACCTATAAAATATAGTTAGTATTGTGTATCTAAAATACCACAATACCCCCTCATTTTACTCTTAACATGCTAAAATGCATGGCATTTTAATATATTAGAATTAAATTTCTTACATTCTTTGAGGTAATTAGAGACCTCTTGGGGTTAAAAAGATTGAGTTTGGAATCGGTATTTGTTCTTTAATACCAGTTACCCAAGTAGGAGGCTCAAAGACAAAGTTGGATGCATCTTGCTAGGATTAACACACCATTAGAGAGGAACATAATTAGCATTTGCTTGTCAACTCATCAGTTTTGGAATGAGGGAAATACATTAATTTCCTCCAAATTAAATTTTAGTGTAGGCTTTCAGTAGTCTCACCTCTCAGAACTGTAATGTTTTGATGCTCTGTTTATTTTGTATCCTCCTGACCTTCAGAAATCTAATCTACTTTGTCCTAAATCCTAGTGAAGGACTGTCACAATTATTGCATATTTTGAGAGGATGTAATCACTTTGGCTATGGTTTGTATGTTTTGCAATGTTCTCATTAAATTTTTAAAAATTTCACCCTGGCTGGTGTAGCTTAGTGGATTGAGCGCGGGCTGTGAACCAAAGGGTCACTAGTTCAATTCCTAGTCCAGGCACATTTCTGAGTCGTGGGCCAGGTTCCCAGTAGGGGGCCACGTGAGAGGCATCCACGCATTGATATTTCCCTCTCTTTCTCTCTCCTATCTCACTATAAAAATAAATAAATAAATAAAATCTTTAATTTTTTTTTTAATTTCACCTTTCTACCTTCTCTAGTCTGACCTTCATGATTTTACCTCTGTTCTTATATAAACAGATAGAAATCCTCTTTCTCTTTTTCTTGTGATCTATCTCCACAGGAAAAAATTATGCTACAATGAATGCGTCTGGAATGTCACGTGGAGATGGAAAAAAATCCTGGCAAATTTATAACATTTGCAAGACCTCTGGTTATATGTTGTCAAGATCCTTGTAGTTTACATGTGAAATTTTAGCTTGGCAAGAACATTTTATAACTTTGCTATGTGTTTTCCTGTAGCATATAAATAAAACTTTATATTTTCCCCTTCACTGGCACAACTTAAAATTTCCAGCCTCTGAAACATGTGGTACTTGGCCAGTTAGGAAGCTAGGAAGGTTATATAAACAAATAAATTTGCGTGTAATAGGCATATAAAGATTTGTGTACTCTTTTTTTAAATGTTTTTATTAATTATGCTATTATAGTTGTCCCATGTCCCCCCTTCATTCCCCTCCATCCTGCACACCCCCTCCCACCCACATTCTCTCCCTTTAGTTCATGTCCATGTGTCCTAGGTTTTTTAGCTTCTACATTTCCCATACTA
>PVKM010013778.1:0-29843 GCA_004027735.1 Carollia perspicillata | reverse complement strand
CCCTTCCCCTTCCCCTCTAGCTATTGTTAGATTGTTCTTAATTTCAATGTCTCTGGTTATATTTTGTTTGCTTTTTTCTTTTGTTGATTATGTTCTAGTTAAAGGTGAGATCATATGGTATTTGTCCCTCACCACCTGGCTTATTTCACTCAGCATAATGCTCTCCAGTTCCATCCATGCTGTTGTGAAGGGTAATTCTTTCTTTCTGCTATGTAGCATTATGTTGTGTAAATGCACCATAGTTTTTTGATCCACTCATTTGCTGATGGGTGATCCTGGAGAAAAAAGAACAAAGTTGGAGGAACCATACTACCTAATATCAAACTATACTATAAGGCCATAATAATCAAAACAGTATAGTACTGGCATAAAAACAGACGAATGTATCAATGGAACAGAGAGCCCAGAAATTAGCCCACACCTTATAGTCATTTAATATTCAACAGAGTAAGTAATCACATACAATGGGCTAAAGATAGTTTATTCAATAAATGGTGTTGAGAAAATTGGACAGATACATGCAGAAAAATGAAACTAGGCCACCTTCTTATGCCACACACAAGAACAAATTAAAAAATGGGTCAAAGACTTAAATGTTAGGCCTGAAAATCATAGAAGAAAACATAGGCAGCAAAATCTTGGACATAGTTTATACCAATATTTTGTCAGGTATATCTCCCCAGGCAAAGGAAACAAACAAAAAATTAAACAAATGGGACTACTTCAAACTAAAAAGTTTTTGCATAGCAAAGGAAATTATTAACAAATAAAAAGCCTGTATAACTTCATGAGGATGAGATGGGGAAGGACTCCAGCCAATCCACATTGTATCTGACAGCAGGGAAGTTGGGCAGGATGCTGGCTGTCTACCAGGATTCGTCCTGCACATATTAGTGTTATAAGAACATCAAGATTTTGTCAGTTGCATTACTATCTGGCTAAAAGATTGAATTTTCCAATCTACTTTGTAGCTAGATATAGTTTTTATATGATGTTTGGGCTGTGAGATACAAGTAAAAATTATAGTACATTGCCAGTAGGTATGCTTCAATGACAATGGTTCACTTACCTTTTCTATTTAGTCAAGTTTCCTGAAATGCAAATGTAATGACTAGAGCTCCACCAGCTTTCTTGGCTATGGAGTGAGTTTTTTGTTTGTTTGCTTAGATTTTATTTACTTATTTCCAGAGAGAGGAGAAGGGAGGGAGAAGGAGAGGGAGAGAACCATTGATGTGTGGTTGCCTCGTGTGCACTCCCAACTGGGGAGCTGGCCAGCAACACAGGCATATACCCTGACTGGGACTCGAACTGGTGACCCTTTGGTCCACAGGCAGTGCTCAATCTACTGAGACACACCAGCCAGAGCTCTGGAGTGAGTTTTAACACGCAAGCCACAAGATAGAAGAGCCTGGTTCCATAACAATGTGAATCCTTCATGTTTCCCTGGAAAGCCTACCCGTGAATTTATTTCATAGGAATGAGAAATGCCTTCCAGATGTGGGGTACAGATCCATGCATGTCAGCCAGTCTTCCAAAATGATACTCTGCGTTGTGGCCAACTTTGCCAGCTTACCCACAATCAGCACAGCACTGGTCAGCAGCCTGTGAAGATCAGTGGAGTTTGTGAAGGATTGCCAGACTCACTCAAAAGCCGCTGGAGGAATGATGTCTGTGAACTCACCAAAGATCCGTAAGCTCCATGAACTTCAAAATAACCGATGAGTACATTTATTCTGGTACTCATTTATTTAATGCAAGTTCATACTGATCCACTTCAAATAAAACATTGCTGTTTTGTAGCACTCCTAATCACCAGCTGTTGTAGAATTCTGTGGTTGGAAGGGGATTAGAATTTATAGAGTTCAACAACTGGATTTTATGTTTAAGGAAAATAAGCCTCCAAGAGCAAAAATGACTAATCAAGTGTCACCCACCTAAGCTCAAGTTAGACCCGAGAGCTCCTGGCTCTCAATCCCTCATCTTTTCTCTAAACTAAGCTTTTCCAAAAGGTATTATATACCTTTCCTCTACTTGAACTTAATCCTAACACCAGAGCATCTACTCACTTAGCATGTAGCTGAGAAGTTTTAAGCTGAGTCCAAGTTTTATATTTATTTTAGTCTTATGTCAATACCCCTGCAGCATTTTTTAAAAAAGTGTTCCTTTTCCTTTCTTGATATTTTTTCCTGAATTCCTAAAACAAGTAGCTTCTTCAATTATTGTCCTTCTTTTGGGGTATCTAAATGCTTTCCTGACCAGTACTCCCCTCCTGCTTATAAATATACTAGGCCTTTCTTATCTTTAAGTAATTTACACCTTTTAATGTTTTAAATGGAATTTATTGGGCCACCGGAGGTTTCAAATTCTTCACTTTCCTGGCAGCTTTATTTCAGAGATGTTTATTGCAGATCTTTATCACTTTGTTACGTTATTTACATTATTTTTGTCGTTCAACTCTTCCCTTGCCCCCTTATTCCATTTTCCTGTTGTTGATATGATATATTCCTGAATCTCCAGTGACTAGCATCGTGTCTAACCTATATGAAATAGTCTGTAAAATTTCTGATTAAAGAAATGAATAAAAGAGTCAATAAGTGAATGGTTAAAAGAATCGTGATAACCATAGGTTATTTGTGGTTAACCTAGTGGTTATTCTGGTTATAAATCTGACTGCTCCTTAACTGTCCTTAAATTGAAACCAGATTGTCTATGCAAACACACAAGTTAAAATGCATACAAAGGAAGAGTTCAATAGCTTTTTATGCACTAACTGTGACTCAGTCTTTGTTCTAAACACTGTACATGGTATTGCGCATTTAATGATAATAATTAATACAGATAATGCTCAGGATTTGTACTTTAATGTATTTTCATTTATTTATCCTTATCAGAATTCTAGGAGATAGTCACTGTATTTCCCTAACAAGACAGAAAAAACAGCTTCTGCATTCAAACAGCAACTGAGTAGCAGAGTGTGAACTTGAACTTACATGTTCTGACTCCAGAGTCTATACTCATAGCTCCTCACACTACACTGCTTACCACCAAAGACTTCACAAGTGAAGTTGATGCCCCATACAGAAACGTACTCTATATTGTCACCCAAAACAGTTTCCAAAACATCTTACCAGCTTGCATGGTAAGTGACTGAAATCTTTATTATTTGCTCATTATCTTTACAGAAGGCACTTTTGAAGAAATTAAAAAAAAACACAAATGGGTCTTATGGGATAAATGGCATAAAGCTCTAACCAACCATTAATACTTTTACTAAAATAGTTTATCAGATAAACATTATTGAGACTTGACAGACTCTTTAGGAAACAGAACATGAGACAACAAGTTGAGTTTTAAGATGTCGGAGAGGATAGAGAGTCTTGAAATGTCAAAAGAGTAGGAAAGAAATACCAAGTAGCATGGTTGTTACACTAAAGGCTATTTGAGGAAAATGAGGAAAAGCAGACTGGAAGAAAATGCAAGTTTGCATTTGCTACCACCAAAGTATTTTATGCTGCCTGACAGCTTTTATGTTACCTGATAGTGCCCAGTTTGAATATAATTATTTTATTTTACATTCTATATCTCACCTTGAATCATATCATTGGGACTAATAATTTCTCTAGCTCTGGCCGCATATTTTAAGAGGAATCATTCATAAACATAATTTAGATAGCTTTCTCTTACCTGGAAGAATAATCTCAAACTTATAGTATAAGTCTAATGCAAAACTGAGTCTAATATACAGAATATTGCATTAGCCATTGTTTTTATTAGCATCAAAGTTTCTGCATATACTGAGGTGCTGCTGGAGAATCAACATGTTGCTTCAAGATACAGCCTTTGAGTTAGGTGTTTTGTGTGAGGGCCAATCTCTACTTTCATTTCTTACCTGCCAACCCTGTGTCATTTAAGCTTTTAATAAATAATAATTAGTTTAAGCAATATTTTTAGTAATCCCTCATGTATACAACCTCATGCTACACGTTTTGGAAAGATATATAGCATCTTTGTTGTCAATTTGATCTTATGAGCCCATTAATCAATAACTCCCTTTTTGTTTTCTCTATCCAATGAGATTTTACATGAGCAGTAGGCATGAATTATCTACTTTTGTTAGTAGTTCACTGGTTCTGAAAACCATAAATCTGGATGAAGATCTACTGAAAACATAAGCCTCCTTAATCTTGATGACATGCACAACTGAAAAAGGAAAATTCTTAAGTGAATAACAGCTAATTCTATGTATTTGGAAGAGCAATGTTATCAAGCATTTCTCTAATCCATGGGATTTTAAAGCAATTCAAAGTTTTACAAGAGTTTACTTAGTTAACCTCAGGCAACAGAACTCTCTCAAGAAAGCTCACTCAGGAAATAGTCTTGTATTTCCTTTACTTTAAATAAAACTAATGGGAAGATTAGGCACTAGATGAATAGTTTATAAATGTGCACTCCTAGAGATGCTGGCAGTTACATTGATTTCAGATGAAATTTAGCTTTCATTTTGCAAGACACTATCAAAGGAACAGAGCTTGTGGAGAAGTGCAACAGGATATCAAAACATGGCTCTTCCTGTCTGGGAATTTAGGCCAAGGCCCCAAAGCTGAGAATAACAAATGCAAAGTACTCCCATGGTTAAAGATAGATAGACCTTTTATAAATGAAGTGGCAAAGAAAAGTTCTATCAAAGAAGAATTCAATAAGCAGTAGGTGATGGGAGAGTAAGGGTTATTTAAAGAGAGAGCTGCTCATTCCTTGGCTTGAGGAAGCCTTCCCAAGAGAGGTAGACTTCAAGAGGGCCACTATGGTCTATGAGATCTGAAATTGGGAAAAGACAGAGACTAGAACCTGGCTTATCTCTGAAGAAGTTAAATGACTTGAATTCTACAAAAGCCAAAGGAAGAGAGAAAATGTGAGACGGAGCAAGCATTGAAACAAGGGCGTGTCTCTTCTATGGACCAGTGGTGGCCCATGTAGGTAGGCTGCTATGAGCCCACTTGACAGGTTTTCTCACTACAAAGCCACCTGGAGTGCTAACTGCCAGCACAAAAGAATGAATTTCCAGAGGCCAGAGGTCTTCAAGCAATTATGTCGTTAACCAGGGAACAGCAATTGGACATCCCAGCAAGACAAACTCTAAGGGACCCACAGAAGCATCCTATGAAAGAACCAGCTGGTCATCTGACACCCAGAAGAAACCAATACCTGATGCAATCAAACAAATATAATGACTTGTTTACCCTTGGTATCTTTTCCCTACCCTATTTCTAACCTGGGAGGGTCTGGAGTTAGGAGAAAGAATTGGAAGAGCAAAGTAGGGAAATAACGAAGCTGTAACTGTCCTCTCTGTGTTCTGGGATAAGCCTGTGCAGGGGAAGGGATAAGCCTTAAAACAGAAAAAAATGAGAAATTTAAGTTTCTATGGTAGGTTGGACTGGACTTTTAGTTGTGGGTTGAAAAAATAAGATAATGTTTTCACATCTGCTAGTGTCTTAAAGCTATGACATCTTCTGGAGGTTTTATGCAGGAATGAAGATGAATGAGCCAACAGAAAAAGGTTAGTGGGGGTTGCTGGGAAACAATAAATTTGCCTTCAACTTGAACCATACTGAGTATAACTCAATAAACTAGTTAAAATCTTAGAGATTTAGAGAGAAGAGAACTGGAGATGCTATGGTTGTAAACAAAAAGTCAGTTTCTAAAACATTGCAATATTCCTTATCACAAAGATCCTTAAGATGAAATGAAGAAAAAAAAACAAACTTCTTTGAGCTTTAAAGCTCAAATAAACTATTCAGCCAGAATATTAGAGCTGAAAAGTGTCAATAGAGATTGGCGAGATAATGTTATAAAGGATATATAACTATATAATGTTATATAGTTTATTTTTATAAACTATAAAAATGATATATATCAAATAATAGTTCTCACTTTTTTATTTTTATTTTTTATTGTTCTTCAAGTACAGTTGTCTCCATTTTCACCTCACCACACCCCTGACCCCACCCGTCCCCACATCCCACCCTCGAACCTACCCCCTTCAGCTTTGTCCACGTGTCCTTTATACATGTTCCTTGATGGCCCTTCCCCTATTTTATCCCCTTAGCCCTCTTCCCTCTCCTCCTTAGTTACTGTCAGTTCTTTATTTCAATGTCTCTGGTAGTATTTTCCTTGTTGTTTGTTTTGTTGATTAGGTTTCACCTATAGGTGAGATCATATGGTATTTATCTTTTGCCACCTGGCTTACTTCACTTAGCATAATGCTCTCCAGTTCCATACATGCTGTGGTGAAGGGTAGTTCTTTCTTTCTCCTATGTAGCATTCTGTTGTATAAATGCACGAAAGTTTTTTGATCCACTCATTTGCTGAAGGGCACTTAGTTGCTTCCAGCACTCGGCTATTGTAAATTGTGCTGCTATGAACATTGGGGTGCATAGGTTCTTTTGAACTGGTGTTCCAGGATTCTTAGGGTATAGTCCCAGCAGTGGAATTGCTGAGTGAAAAGGCAGTTCCATTTTTAGTTCTCTGAGGAAATTCCATACTATTTTCCACAGTGGCTGCACCAGTCTGCATTCCCACCAACATTAAGTATTTTCTGGAAACAGTTAAGCATGAAACTGAAAACATAGATAATAGATTGTATGCCTTAGAATTTGTATTTGTGTCCTCTCGTGGCCATGACAAATTCAGTGCCTTAAGCAATACAAATTTGTTAGCTCACAGTGGGTCAGAAGTCTGACGGGCTCATCTGATTCCTCTGCTCCAGTTTCACAAATCCAAAATCAAGATGTTGGCAGAGGTGGTTTCCCAGCTGAATGTTCTAGGAAGGAATTTAGTTCTTTTAGTTATAGGACTGATTTATCTGCTTTCTTTCTGGCTGTTAGTGAGGGCCATTCCCAGCTTCAAGAGGATGCCTCATTCCTTGGCTGGCCCTCTTCCTCTATCTTCAAAGTGAGAAATGGCGGGGCAAGTCCTTCTCACGCTTCAAACTTCTCCTGCATCTTCTATCGTCCCCTCTCTCACAACAGCCAGGAAAGGTTCTCTACGTTTAAGGAGTCAAGTGATTTGATAGGGCCTGAAGTAGGATAATCTCGTTATCCCAAGGTCTGTACTCTTACTTACATCTTCCCTCTTTTGGTAGATAAGGTAACATACTCGAAGTTTATAGGAATGAGGGCACGTTTTGCTGAGCTGTTATACTGTCTACCACAGTGTTAATGCCTGGCATCTCTATTTTCAGGGTCAAGCTGGAGATTAGGTCATTAGTTAAGAGTGAAGGAGGCGGTGGCATAATTGAAGGACCGAAGGAAGAAATAAGATTCAGAATAGCTACAGTGAGGAATAAGAATAGGAGTAAATTGGGAATCATTAAAAAGAAAACAAAACAAGACCTTGTGGTGGGGATAAGGGATTAATGGTGGGCCAGACATCATTTGGCAGCTAGCCATGCTTAACTGGGCATCTTGTAATTAATTATACACTTGCTGCTCTGAGAAAGCATTGTTAATTTAAAATTGTATATACTTGCTTTTCTTAAGGAACCCATCTGTGTTTAAATAATTTGCATCATGAATTCTTAACTCTTTTGATGCAGAGCACAAACAAGTCTATATATGACTTAGGCAGAGTAGCATCTGACTTAATAAGAAAATGGAAGGATTAGACATCGTGGGTTCTAAGTAGCCAGACCCGTTCAGATGCTCCTTGTTAATGGTGTCCCATCACTTTTTGTTTCTCCAGCCGTTTTAATGGCAGGAACTATAATATCAGTGATAACACGGAAATGATGTCAGCGTTTCAGCATTGAGATGGCATTGGTAGAAAGCTCATCTGAGAAAGTCAAATAAATATATTTCTGATATAAGACTGTCAGAATTACAACAGTATGATTTATTCTTTAAAAGGGGTTTTAATCAATTAACACTTTTTATCTAAAATCTTGGAACTAACCTAATTTGAGGATAAGAACTGATATCTTCCAATGGTGGTGGGATATTTTTTCTTGTCCTGATCTTGTTATGGTGTCCAAACAAATAAATTAATCTTTAAAAAAAATATGGTCCTGATACTCATTATCTTTTATTAATCCATAGCGAGCATGCTGAAGAACAGAAGTCATTTTATTTTCCATTTGATAGAGCATCGTTTTCAGCAGGAGAAACAGCAGTGAGTGTTGGAGAGAAAGTAAGGTGGGGTGGAAGTCTCTGAACCTCCAGGAGGCTAACGATATTAGAAAAATTACATTTAATCTATAGTTCAGTTTTCTATTTTGGAAAAGGCAAATTGCTTATAAATTTTATTGCATGAAATATAGACTGAGGAAAAATTAAGATACTTAAATTTATCCAAAAAGGGGTTTTTAAAATATTGAAAAACACCAATTTAGAGTAGACCAGTAGACCCTCTAGCTTTCTTTAAATTTCGTTTGGTTGGAAATATGTGGGTCTCTGTGTTCAGTCTGTATCATCAGCCTACTTTCACTTGTTCCTAAAGTGATGTATGTGTGTGTGTTTGTGTGTTTTTATTGCTATTTACTTTTTATTAATTTCCTGAGGTCATAATCTTTATTCTGCCACAGGTCATAGTCAGGCCCGATTTATGATTGCCTTTGTTCACCCCTCCAGCTTCCCATAAATTCAGGTTGGGATAGTATACAGCTAAAACTGGCAGTTTCTTTGATCCTTGGCTCTGATGCAGTGATTGTAGTTTGGCCAACAGTGGCTGACCCTGGAACGGTGACCTGAAAGGGCTATAAAGTGAAAGTTCAAACCCTGGAGCACCCGAGAATGGTGCATTTTCAGGTGCACCACCGAAAACTGGGCAGGGACTCGAGCCGTAGGGCCTTATCTATGGCAACAGAAGAGTGAAAATGGTAGAGCTGTCTAAAACAGCAGCCCCGTGTAGTAGCCAGAAGGAACAGCCTTCTCAGAAATTTCACTCTTATTACTCTGTATTAATATAAAAGTGAAAGGTGTTGTAAATGTGTTGAGAGCTAAAAACATTACATTACAATCACGGTAACAGAGTGTAGACTCTCACGTTACCCAAACACCCCTCATTTCCCAGATCAGTATTGGAAGAAAGGATTAAAATGATCAACTTTCAGTTTACTAGTCTTATCTCAGTATTACACATTGAATTTGTAGTAATGTTTTTATCTTTGATGGAGAACTGAGCTCTCCTTCCTCTTTATTTTCTCCTCCCCATTTCCCCTTCCTGAAAAGTTCAGCCCTAAAGCCATGAAGTGGGGTCGATCAAGGTAGATGTCTGTGCCAGGGTGAGGAGAGGCGCGATGTCCCTGTGTTGCTGAGTGCAAGTGGTTGAGGCGAGCTTCCCCAGAGAGGCTCAGCCTGATGCAAAGGGCCGGAGCCCCCATGGGATGAGGAGAGCATCACACAAGACAGCAGCCCAGAACATGAGCAATTTGAGGAGGTGTCCCCATGGGGAGTGCTAGGGCATGGAATGCCAGAGGCTAAGTGGAAGTGTCAGACACGGTGCCAGTGGTCAGAGGCCAGGTGAGATAAGAAAGGTGTCCACATGGCGGGACAACTCAACATGGGGGTGTCCACACATGGAGGTGACCGGGTAGAGGGCATGGAGTCGGTTGTGAGTATGGAGGGTGCCTATGCAGGGTGTGAGGGGCAGGCTTACTTGAGGTGTCAGGGCCTAAGCAGGGGGAGGGAGTGTCCTTGCAGGAAAATGTCCCATATCAACAAGGTGAGTAGGGCCAGGTGAGGAAGGTGGGTGTTAGCACCCAGGCAGGTGAGTGGGGTATCTATACAGGGAGGGTTTGGGCTTTACTCTAAATCCAGAATGATCTCAAGATTCTTCACTTAGTTATATTCACAAAGACCCTTTTTCCAAATGGGGTCACAGTCATGGATATCTTTTAAAGGTTCACTGTCCAGACCACTACAAACACTAAAGTATTTGGGAGTGATCAGGGCATCATGCTGGCAATTTATTCTCAAATGGTTTAGAAAAAAATATTTGTGTTGTACTTCAAATTTTTTTAAATAAATCGCAGTTGTTTCAAAGTCAGAATAGTTAGAAACAAAGTAGAGGAATAGTTCTGCTGGATTAGTTTAGTATTAGTAGGAAATAGGACAGACTAGAGAGATTGTCTAAATTTGAGATCTCCTCTTTACCTTACAGTGTAAATTTGGCCAGGTCCCATTTCAACCTCAGTTTCTTTGTCTACGAAATGGGCATAGTAGCACTTATTTCATAGATTTGTGAGGATTAAATGAAATAATGGTTGTAAAGAATTTAGCAAAATGCTTACTACTTAGTAAACAGTTAATGAAAGTTAATATTATTGTATTATAATCACTAACATCATCAATGTCATTAAAATGATCTAATATTTACACTTACACAACAACTGAAGGTCAGAGATATGCTTGCAGTGTGACGAAAAATTCTAGAACTTAACGGGCCAGTGCAACTTGTCCTTCCTACCCTAGTTTACTAAACCACATGCTTTTGCTTTCTTCTTGTAGTCGCAATCATTTTGTCATCCTTTTAAGCATTGAATTTGTGCGGTTTTGACTTTTAAATGTCTTAATCTAGCAATTCGGAGATCTGTAGATTCTCAGAGGACAGCTTATTATTATGGTTAGGCAAGTGTCTATTTTGGTTATGGTATCATTTAAAAATATATTCAGTGACACAAAACATAAAGCAAAACTAGAGTGGCTGAAACAAGTAGAGATTCATTTGTCTCACACAGAAGTCAAGTCAAAAAGTAGGCGGCCTGAGCTTGGTGAGGCAGTTCACTGATGTCAGCAATGCCCATCCTCTGTGTGTTAACTTCCATTCTCCATTGCCTATAGTCACAAGGTGGTTATGTTACACTGAGGTTGTGTATCTACTCTACAGGCATGATAAGAGGCGCACGGATAACAGAGCCCGTCTAATTGAGTCTATCTTTTAAATTTTTTTTTGAACCCAGAGAACAAAATTTCCCAGAAGCTTCTCTCCACCAGACCTTCTTTAAACCACCTCAGTCAGAACTGAGTCACATGATTTCCCATAGATGAATCATTGAGGGGTTGGCGAGAGGGAAAGAGGGGTAGCATTACTTCAGTTAATTTAGATGGTTTATGATTTATTGTCCAGGACTGGGACAGGGATCATCTTTCCCAGTAGAACTGACCATTTCTGGCATATTTCCTGAACATTCTGTTAGTAGGGAAGAAGAGGAGGGGAATGTAAGTGTGTAGGCACTGGACGGTTTCTGTCATAATTAGCCATGACCATTTGCCAATCTTCAGAGGTGCAATCCTACTCTTTTAAAATGTAATATATCCATTTATCACCAGATTCTTTTGGAAAAAAGTCAACCTAAGATATACTAGTAAATTATGTTTCTAACTTTTTTACCATTTAAGCAATTGAGAGACAGGTTTTTCTTATTGTTAGTGTATTTTTCAGATATGAATATAACATAGGAAAGCATTGAATCCTTTTTAGTCAAAGATAGGATAAAACCTATTAAATTAGCCCCAGTTTGGAATTAAAAACTCTCAATGTTAGAAAGAAGGAAACATTTTCATTGTGTGAAAGAGACGAAATCCCATCTAAAATCCTTAAGGAGCGGAGGAGACAATGTTTCTGTCTCCACGATCTGGAAAAAAACTGAAATAAGTAGAATATAAATCCAAAAACTATTCTTCAACATGACTTCAGAGAGATCCTCTAGTCCTGCTTTGTCTTTGCAGACATGAAAGAAAGGAGGCCCAGAGAGAGAAGATTAGGCAGGTTGTCAACAGCTGTAAAAATTGTTAGAGGAGGTGGAACCAGGTTTCAGGCCTCCTGGCCCTGATCTAGGATTCTTTTATCTGTAGCCCTCCAAGGCTGAAGTGGTCCAACAAGTGGGAGAAAGGAATTTGCAGTGAGTTGTCTTGATTCCTACTGAGAAGAGGCAAGAAGCTAGAGAAAATTTTTAGAGTCCAACCTCTGGCTAAGAAAGGAAGACCGTAACAAAAGGATTCTTATATAATGAATAGGGAGATAAATAATATGGCTATGAATGCTTGGTTTTACATAGCAAGCAAGCCTATTAAAATCCTAAACTTGTTTTCTTTCCCCTTCCTCCCTTCCTCTTCCCTCCCGCTTTCTCTCTCTCTCTCTAACATATATTTATTGAGCACCTCTTTTCTATCTGACACAATAGGATGTAAAGTGAGATCTTACCTTCTGTACAAATTAGCTTTTAAAACATGCTTCTAGATTGTACATATGATCACAAAGAACCAAAATTATAGTTGACAGTTTATTGATAATCAACTATCTCACCATAGTCCAAGGCAGCTCGTATTTCCTCCAAAACTCAAATGGATGTCTAGCCTCTCAGATGAGCATTAGATGAAGTAGTTGGCTTTGGTTTAGGAGCCATGATTTTTAACAAATGCTATTTTTGCACACTCAAAATCACACTCATTATTGCGAGACAGTTGTACAGTGAGACATATAAAAATTGAGGCAGATTTTCAGAGTTAAACAGCAGTGTCCAATCTCCCATCTCAAATTTAATCTGAGGCCTGTGTTTATTGAGTAGAATTGAGAGCACAGTTAATTACTCCCACCTTTGAAATTTGCTATATTTTATTCTTTTTTAAAAAAAATTCTTTTAAATAAAATATACATTACTTAAATATGTATACATGCCACAGTGCTAAAGATAAACTAGTATGTATATGACTATGTAAATATAGAATTACAACTCAGTAGCTTGTACTTTACTAAAAATAAATATTAATTTAGATCTGGAGCAGGAAAAGATAATAATCAATTTGCAAATAAAGAATTGCTTGAAGTTCAGTGGTGAAAGATGATCATTTATTAGGAAAAGAGAATTAACTGGTGACGAGAATCTTCTCCCTGCCAAATATTTTACATATCTTTTATTAAGACCCATAAGAGTGATATGAGGTAAATTTTATTATCCTTAGTTAATAAAAAAAACAATTTAAGAACTTCTCCAAGATCATGCAATCGGTAAAAAGCAGAGGCAAGATTTGAACCCAGTTTTTTATGACTCTGAAATTTGTGTATGTGAGATAATAGCATCCTATTCCCCAACAAGAGAGCATAATTGAAGATCCAATGCACGAAATTCGCTTCTTTATGTAGAGGCATGGGGGAAATCCCCTTCCTGGTCTCCAACCAGGAGCCATTTAATTAAGGGCCTCCTGGGCAACTGGTATCTTTTAACTTGAGGGCACTCTGAGCATATCTTTTTTTATTTTTATTTTTTAACATGGTAACACACATTAGTGGTCTTCATTTTTATTTTTTACTTTCAATATTTTATATTAGTTCCAGGTGTACAACATAGTGGTTAGACAATCAAATACTTTACAAAATCTTCCCCCCAATATTTTCAGTACCCACATGGCACCATGTATAGCAACAATATTACCTACATTATCTATGCTATAGTTTGCATAGCTGTGATTATTTTGCAACTACTAACTTGTACTTCTTAACCTCTTTACCTCTTTCAACCACTCACTGAACCCTGCTTCCCTTGGCAACAACCAGTTTGCTCTGTCTGTGAGTCTGTTTCGATTTTGATTGTTTATTTTGTTCTTTACTTTCCATTTATAAGTAAAATCATGTGGTATTGTATTTCTCTAACTTTCTTATTTTACTGAGTGTAATACCCCCGAGGTCCATCTATACTGTTGCAAATGGCAAGATTTCTTTCTTCTTATGGTTGAGTACTATTCCATTGTATATATGAGCATATCTTCTTATTCTAGCATTCCTCTTGCGATACTTAGAGTCAGATTTGTAGCTCATCTCTAACAAGGTTGAGAATTGGCTGTATTGATTTTTGGTTCAAATCTTATTCTTGCTTTCATGTTAACTTTTCTTCTGTGCTTTCTCCAAGTTTTGCATGAAAGTATTTTTGTTAGGTTATTTCCTTCAATTGCTATGAGTCATTGCTTTAAATTCTGACTATTACAAGGCATGATCTAAATAATGAAATAAAATTCCAAACATAAGATCATTCAGTCAAAACATGACTTTGAGAATGAAAGGATTAACTTAAAAATAATAAACTCATAAATTATAGAACTATACATAACAACATAATTATACTTACTATATTCTTCATTATTGTTGATAATAACCAAAGCATTCACCTGTTGTTTTTAAGGAATAAGAGAACTACAAAGGAAGCCTTAGTCTGTTTTAGGAATGCATATTCACTCCTTTTTCCATAACCAGTTATATGTGCTATGTGTTAGACGTTATGCACCTTTTTATGCAAAAAGATGAATAAGACATATTCTCTACCTTTAGTTACAGATAACTACCATAAAGATTAATTAGTGCTGTAACACACACTTGTTCAAGACCTTCTGAAATTAATGCAATAAAATGACTGAATGCTTAGCCTTTAAAGTCAGAGAGACCTAGATTTAAGATAGCTCTTTGGTATGTTATTTGCCTAGGGCAAATTACCACAATTGAGTGGTTTAAAATTTATGTGTATTTTTCACAGTTCTGGAATCCAGAAATCTAAAATCAAACTGTCAGCTGAGTCGGTTCGCTTTGGAGGTTCTGAGGGAGAATCTACTCTATACCTCTCTCCCATTTCCTGATGGCTCTGGCTGGCTTTGCTGTTTCTTGGCTTGTGAACAATACTTTACTTCAGTTTCTTCCTCTGTTGTCATATGACTTTCTTCCCTGTATAGCTTTGTGTCTTCACATGACCTTCTTCCTTAGATATAGGACCCACCCTAAAATTATTTCTGCAAAAATCCTATTTACAACTAAGGTCATATTCTGAGATTCCGAGTGGACATGAAGTATGGGAGAACACTATTCAAACCAGTATGTTCACCTACTAGTTATATGAGTTTAAACAGAAAGTTAACTTCACTATTCCTCATCTGTAAAATGGAGATAATAATAGTAGATATAACCTAAATTGTTAGGATATTTAAATAAGACACCATACTGTCTGACACAAAATAATTGTGGAACAAATGCCAGCTAGTAGTACTTTTGAGAACTCTTGAGTTCAGTTCTACCTTGTAGTGGTAATACTTTGTCAACTAGACTTCAAGAAGTTACCAATTTTGCTTTCCAGTCTATGATACCTATCTAGTTTAGACTGTTCCTAAAGCTTTTCCGTGGAAAACTGTTCATGTGTTAGCAAGAACTCTCTGAGGAATAACAGTGTGCCAAGTATTCACAGTCATACGGATCAGATATCTTGGAGTCATGTATCAAAAATGTGTGCATTGGAAAATAGGTCACGTAAATTTGGTCTTTAGAAAGTGTACAACTATTTCCAGCTTTTCTAGTGGACTTTTCTTAAGCAATAACTTTTTCAGCCACTATAGTAAGCTTAGATAGAATGTCCTTCTAATCTCCAATATCAAATTTCTTAATAAATAAAAAATATTTCCTTAATATTTTAGTCTGCTTTTTTTGTTTTTTAATAGATGTTATTTTTAGAGCAGATTAGGTTTACAGCAATATTGAGCAGAAAGTGCAGAGATTTCACATGTATTCACTGCCCCCATATATGCAATATCCTTCATTATAAACATCCCCTACCAGAGTAGTACATTTGTTACAATGGAGGAACCTACATCGACACATCATTATCATCCAAATGCCGTAGTTTACACTAGGGTTCACTCTTGGTGTTTTACATTCTGTGTTTAGACAGAATTATAATGATATATGTATGTAATTATACCATCATACAGAGTGGTTGCATTGCCTTGAAAGTCTGTGCTCTGCCTAATCATCACTTTCTTCCTACTAACCCATGGCAACCACTGGTCCTTTTACCACCTCTGTAGTTTTTTCCTTTTCTATAATATTATTTAGTTACAATCATGCAATATATAGCCTTTTCAGATTGGCTTCTTTTACTTAGTAATACATGTTTAACTCTTCTCCACAACTTTGCCTGGCTTGATAGCTTATGTTTTTTAGTGCTGAATACTATTCTATCATCTGGATGTACCACAGTTTATCCATTTACCTACTGAGGTACATCTTGGTTGCTTCTAAAATTTGACCATTATGAATGTGCTTCTATAAATATCTATGTGTAGGTTTTTGTGTGGACATGCATTTTTGACTCCTTTGGGTAGTTGCCAAGGGATGTTATTGCTGTTATCCTATGGTAAAAGTTGTAAGAAACTGCCAAAATATCTTCCAAGGTAGATGTACCATTTTGCATTCCCATCAGCAATGAATGGGAGTTCTTATTGCCTCACATTCTTTCCAGCATTTGGCATTGTCAGTGTTCTGAATGTTGGTCGTCCTAATAGGTATTTAGTGCTGTCTCACTGTTGTTTCTAATTTTCATTTTCCAGATGACAATGATTGGAACATCTTTCCATATATTTATTTGCCACCTGTAGGTATTCCTTGGTGAAGTATTCTTAATGTCTTGGCCCATTTTTATTAGATTGGCCCAAATGTCTGTTTAGTTTTTTCCAAAATAAAAGACACATTTTTCATTTTCACCAAAAACTTTATTGATTTGGATATTTTGAGTATATTGGCCATCTCCTGTTGTTAGTTTCTAGTGGATAGGGGTCAGGGGTGCCGCTAAACATCCTCCAATGCATAGGACAGCCCCACAGCAAAGAATTATTTGGCCAAAATGTCAGTAGCACTAAGAAATATTGCAAACCACTTGTGACATGTTTGATCAGTGACAGCACCTTCTCTATACACTGCACAAATCTTTTTTGCATTTTAATTGCACTTTTACCTTTCTTGAAATAATAAAGCATAATATGCTGAAGTATTTTCTTCCACCTTCAATATTAAAATGGCTGCACAAAAATTCACCAATTTTGGTAATTTTTCTTTTTTTGCAGAGTGATATGACAGCTGTCACAATCCAATCTAACAAAATTGTTTTGAATGCAGTTAAAGACAACTAAGCACTACTAGAGCCATCATACAGAAAAAAAGTAATGGACTTTTTGGCTAACCCAATAAATCTTCATTTCTGTATTGTTGAGTTTTAAGAGGTCTTTGTATACTTTGGATAACAAGCCTTTATCAGATGTCTTTTGCACATATTTTCTCCAAGTCTGTGAATTGTCTTTTCATTCTCTTGACATTGTCTTTCACACATCAGAAATTTTTAATTTTAATAATTTTTAAAAAGATTTTCATTTTCATTTATTTTTAGACAGAGGGTAAGAAAGAGAGAAAGAAAAGGAGAGAAACATCAATGTGTGGTTGCCTCTCATGCACCCCCAACCGGGGCTGAGCCTGCAACCCAGGCCTGTGCCCTGAATGGGCATCGAACCAGTGACCCTTTGGTTCTCAGGCTGGTGCTCAATCCACTGAGCTACACCAGCCAAAGCTAATTTTAATAAATTTGACCTTATTAATTATTTTGTTCATGGATCATATTTTTGGTATTTTATTTTTTAAATTATTGCAATATCCAAGATCACCTAGGTTTTTAATATATGTCATCTTCTATGAATTTTTTAGTTTTGCATTTTATATTTAGATCTGTGGTCCATTCTGAATTAACTTTTGTGGAGGGTGTAAGATCTACAAGGTTTGTCCAGAAAAAGTTCAGCCATTGTTAATATAATGAGAACAGTTTGCGTGATAGTGATGTAACTTGGCAGCCAGGGCAAGTGGAGTAGAATGCTCATATGTAAACAATGATGACATCACCGTACTAGTCAGTGATGGGGGTAGATGCCATTGTGTATATTGTGGCTATCACATTCAAATGACTAAGTAGAGTGATGAATCTGCATCGAATTTTGCGTTAAGCTTGAACATTCCTCCACAAAAACTATTCAGATGATTCAGAAGGCCTCAGCTATGGCAGCTTCATCACAAGATACCCACTCATGCATCACATCTCATGCTGAGTTTTTTTAGCAAAATATCAAATCACCCAGGTGACTCAGTCCCACTACAGCTCAGATTTGGAGCCCTGTGACTTCTGGCTTTTGCCAAATCTAAAATCACCTTTGAAAGGAAAGATATTTCAGACCACTGATGAGATTCAGGAAAATATATTGGAGGAGCTGATGGGAATTGGGAGAACTATGTGAGGTCTCAAGGTGCCTACTTTGAAGGGACTGAGGCATCATTGTCTTATGTTCAATCTACTCAAATGTCTCTATTTTTCAAATTACATGGCGGGATACCCTCTGTCTAGATTCATTTCTCGCATGTGAATGTTCAGTTGCTCTAGCACCATTTGTTGTAAAACTATCTTTGATCCATTGTATTGTGTTTGCTTCTCTGTCAAAGATCAATTAATTATACTTATTTGGGTCTATTTCTGGGTTTTTAATTCTGTTCCATTAATGTATTTTTCTATTCTTTCATCAATATCACATTGTCCTTATTACTATATCTATAGCAAGTATCAAAGTCAGGCACTGTCAGAGTTCCCACTTTGTTGTTCTCCATCAGGTTGACTAATCTGGGTTTTTTATCTCTTCATATAAACTTTAGAATCAGTTTATCAATGTTCACAAAATAATTTGGGGGGATTTTGCTTGGGATTGCACTGAATTTATAGATGAAGTTTGGAAGAACTGTCACATTGACAATATTGAGTCTCCCTGTGTCTGACCATGGAATATCTCTCCATTTACTCCTTTTATTTCTTTCTTCAGAATTTTCTAGTATTTCTTCATACAGGTCTTGTGCATTTTTTGTTAGATTTATACCTAAATATTTAATTTTGGGGGGGCACTAATGTAAATGTTACTGTGTTTTTATTGTTTTTTTTTAAAGATATTTTTAAGATTTTACTTATTTATTTTTATAGGGAGGGGAAGGGAGAGAGAAAAGGAGAGAGAAAAAGAGGGAGAGAAACATCAATGTGTGGTTGCCTCTCATGTGCCCCCTACTGGGGACCTGGCCCACAACCCAAGCATGTGCCCTGACTAGGAAGTGAACCAGCGACCCTTTGGTTCATAGCCTGCACTCAATCCACTGAGGTACACCAGCCAGGGCACTGTGTTTTTATTGTTTAACTCCACTTGTTCATTGCTGGTATATAGAAATGTGGTTGATTTATATACATTAACCTTGTGCTATAGGCTGAATGTTTGTGTCTCTCAAAATTCATATGTTGAAAGCTAACTCCCAATGTGATGGAATTAGATGCGTGACCTTGGGAAGATGATTAGGTCATGAGGGCAGAGCTCTCATCTGTAAGATAGTGCCCTTATAAAAGAAACCCCAGATAGCTCCCTTGCTCCTTTTAAGGATGAAAGGAGAAGACAGCCATCTATAAACCAGAAAGTGGGCCCTCACCAGACAGTCAATATGCTGGTGCTTTGTTCTTCGACTGCCCAGTCTCCAGAACTATGAGAAATACATTTCTGTTGTACAATATATAAGCTGCTTAGTCTATGATATTAAGCCCTAGTGGACTAAAGCACCTGGTATCCTATAACTTTGCTATAATTATTAGTTCCAGAATATTAGTTTTATTTTATAAATTGATCTGATCTACCTAGGCCAATTAAAAAAAGAATCATAAATTAGAACTACTGGTTACTATTGAGTGTCTGCTAATGTATGGTGTTGTTCTAGGCACTAGGGAATAGATCGATAAGAATTGACACATTCTCTACCCTCACAGTGTTTACCTTCTGCTGGAGACAAGAGGTAACATATAAATAAATCTGTAATATCTAGTAGTGAAAAGCATTATGAGAGGTAAAAAGAAGGAGAGGGAGTGAGTGAGGAGTCAGGTGTGCTCTTTCAGACAGGTTGATAAGATCAGGCTTTATGGAAAGAACATGACATTTCAGGAGAATCACAACTGACATGAGGAAGCAGGACATCCAAGGAACTTAGAGCGAGCATTCCAGGAGAAGGGAAGAACAGTAGCAGATAGTCTGAGAGGGGAAGGTACTTTCAGTATTCTAGAAACAGCAAGGGCTCCATTAAGTCTCTTCAATGAAATAGGAAATTCTTTTACTTATTCTTAGTCACTTATACATTCCTTTTAGTAACAGTTAAAACAAGTAACTAAACCCCTACCCCCCAAAAAACCACCAAAAACTTTATGGTTCTTCTCAAGCTCCTGATTCACAAAAAATGGTAACCTAGTTTTTATGAAACCTACATTTGTATATTTTACAAAAACACCCTCATTTTCACTATTTATTCTTTCTTTCAACATTTTTCTCCCTTCTGCATCAACTAAAGTTTTTGGATAGCATGACACAAATGGATTCTCCTGGGGAGAAAATGAAATTTATTAGGAGGATAATATGAGATTATAGTATCAAAAAGGCTGGAGATGTGGATTTGGAAACTTGCAGGAACCAAGGAAGCCATGGAGGAAGTTTTGAAAGTCTCTTTGATGACAAAACAGCTTGGTGTTCCAAGCCTGACCTCTGCGATGAATCCAGTTGTCTCCTTGTCATTCTGCCCACAATTAGACCTTCAGGAAGACAGCATCCAAGTTACTTAGACTGGATCACAGAAACTGCCTCTTGGCTAAGTGGAAGCAGCGCGTCCAAATACACACCCATCAGACTCTAACTGATGGAGGAGCAGTACTTCCCCAAAGGGAATTAGGGTGGTGTGGAGAAGGGAAAATTAATGTCATGCAATTAAGACACAACAAGACTCCACCATACTTTCTGTCTGTGAGGAGGAACTGGTTCTACTTTTTTCTAATTCTTCCATGGGTTTCTTTATTCAATCCCTTGTAGAATTTCTTAAAGTTCCTCTCCAATATACTCCTTCTAATCGTGGGTCCTTTGTTTGCCAACCCCCGCATGGAAAATTATTACACATGCCTTATAATTATAGACCTCAGAGTCCTCTTTGTCTCTGTCCTCTTATTTCTTACCACCACCTCATCAGTAATTAATTTTGAAGTTTTATTGATATTATGTGAAAAACACCTCTCCAATTAAGTTTATTTCTTTTACCTCACTTCAAACTGTGATGCTGTCAGGACTATTACAATAACATATTAGATTAATTTTTTTCTGCAAATGTGTTTAATCTGGTCTTGATATTGCTTCTAGAATTATTTTTCTAAAGTAGTCAAAATAGCAAAGGAAAAAACAATAATCTTACCATGACACTTTCTTGCTTTCAGAAACTTCAGTGGATTTCAAGCAGCACCCTGATAAAGTCTAATTCTTGTAGTCTGCAGGCTCCCAACTCCTCTGGCCTCAATATGCCCTTTCCAGCACAACCCCTTCATTTTTCTTTAGCATCCTCTAAGGCCACACAGTGATCATCCCAGTATTTCAGTTTGTACTTTCTATTTATTACTGATATTATGATGGTTTCCACAATAATTCTCTCACCCATTATATAGTAATCATGGACTCAGAGGGGAAATAGCCCCACCCCCCAGATCCAAGGGTGGTCCTGGATATTTTTATCCAAACGTGATAAAGCACTCCTACTTGCTATTGTGATTGATTCATATAAAACAGGCTTAAACCAATAAGTCTATGGCATATCCATGGCCAAAATACCTGATTTAAGAAAAGGCTTTCAATATACATATAAAAAAAGGGTACTCACTCTTTTGAGAACTGTCTCCTTTCCTCTAGATATTATAGTGTGAGGGTTTGAATCATGAAACCCCTTACAGCTGCTTTGCTATGATGATGGAAGCCAGCCTGAGAACAAGACCGTGCCAGAGAGGAGGGACCATAGAGGGAGCACCAGAGCAAGGGGATGAAGCCCACTGAGAGACCTGCCTGACTCAGGACCTCTAGTTATGTGAGTCAATGTGTCTTGTCATTGACTAAATCATTCTGGGTCAGGTTTTCTATTACTAGATGTTCAAAGCATCCTGATACACTGTTCTCCCTGATTAGGATATCTACTTTTCTTTTAAAGACACACTAAATTGTACAACCTTTATGAAACTAACTTTATCCTATGAACAATTCAGCAGGCTTTTATTCTTCCATTGCAATTTGTTTTTACTCCTGGGAATTATTCATTCATCATATATATATATATATATATATATATATATATATATATATATATATATATATATGAGAGACAGAGAGAGAGAGATCATTTTGTGTGTACCAGATTCTGTACTGGTAACAGGGAAATAAGCAAGTTAACAAAAGTCTCAGCCCTCACAGAGCTTAAATTTTATGGGGAAAGACAGAAATTCATCACCAACAAAATGGTAACATGTGGAAGAATATAAAGTGTTATAGAAATAAATAAATCTTGGAAAAGGAGATGGGGAGTGCTGGGGAGAGACTGAAATACAAAATAAGATGATCAGGGAAAGTCTCACTAAAAAAGAGAATTTGAGCAAAGACTTAAAAGAGTTAAAAAAAAAGTAGAGGGATATTTGAGGTGGGGCAGTAAGGCAAGAGTGTACATATGATGTTCAATGTTAGCAGATGAGGTCTGTCCAGAAATTATCCAGCCAAGTACTATGAAAAATAGAGACATTTATTGAAGAAGATACAAGATATAGGAAACATTGTACATAGGACAATGACACCTCAGTCTCCTTCAAAGTAGGCACCCTGGGACCTCACACAGCTCTCCTAGCCTTTCTTCCATTGTTCAAAACACTGTAAAATCCTTTGTTAGAATTGCTATCAACTGACCCATCATATTTTCCTGAATCTCACTGATGGTCTCAATCTCTTCCCTTTTAAAGGTGATTTTAATTTTGGGAAAAGCCAGAAGTCACAGGGCACCAAATCTAGACTGTAGTGAGACTGAGTCACCTGGATGATTTGATGTTTTGCCAAATCTCTGCAGGAGATGTGATGCATGAATGAGCATCTTGTCATGATGAAGCTGCCAATTACCAGTTGCCCATAGCTGTGGTCTTCTGAATCATATGAATAGTTTCTGTGGAGGAATATTCAAGCTTAAAGCAAAATTTGACATAGATTCATTGCTCTATTTGCTTAGTCATTTTGAATGTGGCAACCACACAGTACACATGCTCACTCAATGGCATCTACTGCCCCCACTGACTAATACAGTGAAGTCGTCATTGTGCACACATACACATTCCAGTCCACACTCCTTGGCTATCAGGATACATCACTGTCATGCATACCACTCTCATTATATTAACAATGGCTGGACTTTTTCTAAACCAACTCATATATTTGAAGAACAAATACTCCAGTGTCATAGGACAGGAGTGAGAGAGGGTGAGAGTAATAGACTAGGAAGTTAAATTAAAAACTGAGGCCAGATCACACAAGACCTTGAAAGCTATTGAATAAAGCTTTGTGTATAAAGAATTTGGGCAGAGAACTGATAGGATGTGACTACTCTTCTTAAAGTTTCATTCTGGTTACTGTATTTAGAATAGGCTTTGGGAAAACTTCTATCATATAATTATTAGTTTTTTCATTTATCTCTGGCATCTGTTCCTCCTTTGATTGCAAAAGCTACAACTTGTTTTTCTTAATATGTCCGTGACTTACAAGTGTTTGAGAGACTGAATGAACAACCCTATATTTTCTGAGGCAGTTCTATTTCCTTCATCACGTATAAGAGAAATGCACATATCAAATGACCCTGAGAAAATTACATTAAGCCTAATTTTCTAGAAGAGAAACACTAAATTGACAACAGCAGTAGAATATAGAAAAGGAAAAAGAGAAAAAGTTAAACAAAATTACACATAGCTAATAAATATAGGGTACAGTTTTAAAATAAAAAATAATTTGTTCCTAGATTTTTATACAAATTAAGATGCAAGAGAGTACAAAATTCTAACTTAATCAAGTATATTAATTAAACATCTAAAATGACACCAACTATGCTGTAATGCTGTATATCTCCATTAAAATTAAGGTGTTACTGAAATATCAGAAAGTAAGTCATTTACCAAATGGCTGTGTAACTGTAGTGTACACAAATCATCAGACAAGTATCTTGAGTTAGATAAACTTGTCCCCTGAGTCTAAATCAAATTGTGTGTTTGAGGCATGTGTTACTTCAAAACACAAATTCACAGCTTCATTGAATTTTCAGACAACTCATAGGTTTCACTGAGTTTATTCTTTGCACCATCATTTGTCTGGCGTTTGAAAAGCTGTATTCACAAGTTTAACTAGAAAATATTTACAAGCTCTATGGTGCCAGGCATTGGCAACTGTCCTCCCCTGACATGTGCTGAAGGGAACAAGCCACACAACTGCTCCACTCCCACATAATCCCTCTGGCTGATTGAAATTGGATGACCTTCCTGGGAACTCTTTACTGTGGCCTCTGTGGGTGCCAAAAGCCCAAGAATGCTTGCTGGGTTGTTCTCATTCAAATACCGAGCTTTCTGGGTTCTCATTCAGGCATCTTTAGACACACTTCCTTCTTGCTCAGTGAAACTGCTAATTGGCACAGGAAATATCCCAGCTTTGTCCACTTTCTATAGAAGTTGAAAATGCTTCTTATCTGACTGTGCTGACAGAATTATATTTTCAATGGTATGAACGCCCCAGACCTTTCAATAATAACTTTGGGAATATAATAATACACACAATGCAGCTGGTGAGTCTTAAACAGCCTCATGCCACAAGATAAATGGTTATAAGCCTGAATCCTCTCAGATTCGGGGCTAAAAAAAATGGGTGCTTGAACTATAGCAATTTAAATTTGATAAAAGCTGTACATAGTGCCTTTCCGTTCTTATGCTCTTTAATTTAATTGATCAATTTTCACTATTATACATTTAATCTGTTTGCTACTAGTTATAAACAAGAGAGGATGTTGTGGTCGGTTTCCAAGGAATATTTTTCCATCACCACAAGAAAGTATATGACGTTTGCCAAGAATGGAGAAAATTGTCTTCATATTTGTCGTTGGCAAAGAGCCCAAGCTTTCCATATGTATGAAGAAAAAGAAAAACCTTTCTAATTTTTAATTTTAGGTCTTGCCTGCTTCTAATGGACGTGTGTAGAATGACAGGCGAAGAGTGTTTGAGCTGGGTGTTGAAATTACTGAAACCTTTTAAAGTCAGTCTTAACATTTTGAAAATGTATGTCTGATTGCCAAAAGCTACCTTAAAATCTTCGCATGTGTATGTGCATATGAGTCTTCTTTGAACAAAGTAGATGCATAAATGTTTTTGTGAGTCTTTAGATGATAGTAAAACTCACTAGCTATGAGGTTGTATGCTTTACCTGGTATAATTCATATCAAATATATTGATATGAGCAGAATCCACTCAAAAATATTATTATGAAAAAATAAGAGATCGTTAATATTTTTATTTGTGTTTCTAATTGCATATTATGTGGTTTGACACTATTCACTGAGAACAAGATAGCAATTCATGACATCACTGCTCTTGTGTTTAAAAGTCAGGACAGATGACTGACCAGGTTGCTGGTTATATACTGATCATCCAGTAATTACTAATCTTTACTGTACTTCATGTATAAGTTCATTCACGCTGCCCTGTTTCCAGTGTTAGGAGATATTTGAGTCACTGAAATTCTATGTGGCTACAGTCCATCTGGAACTGTGACACATCATTGAATGGAGAAAGAAAAAGTCTCCTGGAGAACTTTTGTTTAGGTCCTCTTTGAATTGTGATTTCTAATTCTTGCCAAGTTGTTTTGTTTGAATTAAGTGTTAAATGATAGTTTCAAAAGGTAGTATTTCATGCCTCCTTAAATTAAAGTTCCATTAGTTTGTAAAACAAAACTAAGAACAATTTTCAAGATCACAGGAAGTGAAAGGTTTGGTGCTAGAAAAGAAATAAAATGACAGAACAGAATGACAGTTGAGGAAATACAGCCAAAACACACATGGGGATTTGGTGTGTGGCAAAGCTGTTATTTCAAAGCAGCAGGGAAAGATCAATTATTTAATAGGCAGTGTTGAGACAGCAGCTAGCCAATTGAATGATGATCAAGCTGTATTTCTATCTTAGAGCACTAACAATTTTTGGTAAAACAGTGATTTAAAATAATAATAATAATAATAATAATAATAATAATAATAATAATAATAATAATAGCAGCAGCAGACCTGGCTGGAGTGGCTCAGCGGATTGAGTGCTGGCCTGTGAACCAAAGGGTTGCTGGTTCGATTCCCACTAAGGGCACATGCTTGGGTTTTGGTCAGGTCCCCGGTTGGGAGCACGCTAGAGGCAACCACACATCAATGTTTCTGTCCCTCTCTCTTTCTCTCTGCCTTCCTCTCTGTATAAAAATAAATAAATAAAATCTTTAAAAAATAATAATATAAAAGTTACCCTAATACATTAGAACAAATTTTGGATACATTTTTTCATTATTTAGGGTCATAAAGTGGGCAAAGTCTATTTAAACATAAAATATCACCTATAGGCTATAAAGAAAAGGAAAAGGCAGAATTGACTACATAAAAGTTTAAGCTATCTCTGCAGCAAAAATTGTTATGAAAATGTCAAATGAAGAAAGATAAACTGGGAAAAGGATTTGTCGAACATAAAGTGAAAATGCTGATTTCCTACACATGCAAATAAAGACAACATCTGAAAGGAAAATTGGCAAATATATAAACAGTTCACAGAAACGGAAAGATAAATGACCAATAATCATTTATGCCATAAATGTGTGCTAAGAAATCTACATATGCTAGGATTATTTAAGGTACTTGGAATAAATCAGAGAACAAAACTGACACTTGGCCTGGCTGGTGTAGCTCAGTGGATTGAGCTTGGGCCTGCAAACCAAAGGGCTGCCAGTTTGATTCCCAGGCAGGGGACATGCCTGGGTTGTGGGCCAGGTCCCCAGTGGAAGGCTCATGGGAGGCAACAATACACTGATGCTTCTCCCCCTCTCTTTTTCCTCCTCTTCCCCTTTCTAAAAATAAATAAATAAAATCTTTAAAAGAAACTGATGCAAATTTCTGTACCTGAGTACATTCTATCTTGAGGGATGATGGTGAAGAAGGTAATAAATAGTACACCTAATTAATACTTATGTAATATGTTATAGATGTGTTTCCCAAACTATTTGCCAAGGCATCCTGAGATTTTATAGCAAGATTATAGGAATGATATGATACTGGTTATCTAAACTTTCAAAGGCAACACAGCGACATCTATTAGACAATGTACAGATTGCTAGCTGTAGTAGCTCCAAATTTCAACATTAGATCACGATAAACTTTGATGACATACGTTTTCAAGGCCAGCTATTCAGTGGCTGCTATGTTAATAAGAAAATACTGTAAAAATCAATGTGCATCAGGAAAAAAGGTAGTGTCGTCCATTATGATTCCAAGTGCTGACAGCCCATTCAAGGTCCAACAAGCAACACAACCCATTAGTAAGTAATTATGATTAAGAATGAAATATAAATGTTACTTTCCTTCAACTTACATGTATTAGTATTTCGGATGGTTTTTAAGTTGCTAGGACATAAATACAGCATGGGGAAAAAGTAGGTTTACAGTTGTGAGTATGTAAACCAGAATTTATTCTTGTATTATTATTTATTAATTATTGTATTATTTTTCATAGAAACAAAGGTAAACCTGCTTCTGCCCCACCCCGTACTTATTAGACCGTTTGGTCCTAATTATTTAATAAAGGAAATGCTAGATTTTTCTTTTGGCCAGAGGTGCTGTAAAAATGTTACTGAGAGACTGAGAGCACCATGAACTAAGTTAAAGAACTTCTGTGTTACAGGGTGATAAGTACTATAAAAAGAATGCAAAACACATTAAATTGGTCTGAGTGCTAGAGGTAGAAGCAGGTGGGTTGTTATTTTCAATATCACAGATTGGATAGGTTCGGCTTCACTGAGGAGGTGGCATTTGAGCAAAGCCTTCACAAGGTGAGGGAGTGAGCCACGTGGACGGGCAGCTGCAGCGCGAGTGTTCCAAGCAGAGGGCACAGCCAGTGCAAAAGCCCCAACACGGGCATGTACTTGGCCATCCAAGGAGTGCAGTGCAACTAGGGCAGAGCGAGCCAAAAGGAAAGTTGCAGGGAGGTAAGGTCAAGTGAGGGTCAAGGAGACAAGTCACAGAAGCCATTAAAGAAATTTGGCTTTTGCTTTGAGAGAAATACAGAGTCCTTGCATTTTAAAATAAGCCTTTTAACATATTAACATTCCAAAATGAATGGTTTAGTTTAAAAAAGGTCAGCTCTTCTGATATTTCAGTAAACTACACATCATGTAGAGTTGGGATATACGAAGTTTGAACTATTATTATATATATCTCAAAATTCATGTATTTTTAAAAATATCTGTACCGACTTGTCTAAGAAAACAACTTTCTATCTTTGAAGTGAATCATGTAATGACATATTGCTTAGAATATAATGTTGTCCTTCAGAGTATTACAGGCTACATATGAATGCATCATTTCCCACCCTATATTCTCCCCTAAAAGAAACCCTCCAGTGGTTAAGCAAGGCAATGCTCAAACTTAAAAACAAAATAAAAGAAAAAACACAATTGTGCGTGAAGAGTAAAGAAAGATAATTTATTTCATAGTAATTTTTACTATCAACCATCCAAAGAATGACAAATAATGAGTTCTTTTTAAGGTTACATTATTTTCTGAAAGTTTTTAGAGGGAGTGTATGCAAATACACTAAAACATTTAAATGAAAAATATTTTACTAATGTAAATATCAATGTTATTGTAAATATTCATATAATATCAATATTATATGACTATGTTCAATTACATAATTTCCCTTTGCCTAAGATTAAAATCTTAGGGTCTTTATGATCCTACATAAATACTGTACTTGAATGAATTCAGCTTAGAATTAGAATTAGGAAATTTACAAACAAATAGATATTAAAATCACTATTTATATACAGAAAAAAGCAACATGCATTTGCATATACTAAAATCACAGCCAAAGTAGTATTCATGTAAAATTTATCTGTTGAAGAAACGATTTTTTTAAATGGAATGGTATTCCTTATTTTTAAGATTTTTATTTTTATTTACTTTATTTTTTTTTTAGAGAGGGGAATGCAGGGAGAAAGAGAGGGAGAGAAACATCAATGTGTGGTTGCCTTTCACATGGCCCCCACTGGGGACCTGGCCTGCAACCCAGGCATGTGCCCTGAACTGGGAATTGAACCTGCAACCCTTTGGTTCACCGCCCACGTTCAATCCACTGAGCTATGCCAGCCAGAGCGAAGAAATGATTTTTAACTCTAGTAGATACTGGTCATAGAATAATCTTCAATTAATTAAAATATAAACCTAGGGAATAATTTTTAATATGTTTAAGACTTCATTTTGATAACAACAAAGAACTGCTTTTAAAAATATTAAATTTAGCAGGGGTTTGTGCTTCTGTTTTGTTTTGCTTGTTATTCTTTTCAATAAGATCAGAAGTTCAGTTTTGGATGTTAACTTTGAGATTACACTCAGAGGAGAGGGATTGGAGCTAGATAAATTATTTGGGTGTGTTTGCTGTATTTGTGCCATTTAAAGGAAATAGACTAAATGAGATCACCAAGAAATGAGTGTGTCTTATAAGAAGAGGGCCAACCACAGAGCTGTGGAACACTCCAATATCAATCAGACAGGAAAAAGATGAGGAAGGAGGAGAATGAGAAGAAGAAGCAACTAGTAAGGAAGACAAAAGAAGATGGAAGTGGAGAGCATTATGCTAAGTGAAATAAACCAGGTGGTGAAAGACAGATACCGTATGATCTCATTTATAAGAGGAATATAGTGAAAAAAATAAACTACTGAGCAAAACAGAACCAGAGACATTGAAATAAAGAACAAACTGACAGTAACCAGAGGGGAGGAGGGAGGGCGATGATGGAGGAAAGAAGGGGAAGGGTCTTCAAGGAACATGTGTAAAGGACCCATGGACAAAGCCAGCGTGGGGAAGGACTGAGAGTGGG
>PVKM010013777.1:0-29840 GCA_004027735.1 Carollia perspicillata | reverse complement strand
GTTATTTGTAGAACTGCACATCCAATATACTTGTAAGTAAGTATATTCTCATAAAATAAATTTACCATGTGTAACACAAAAAACTCCTAGTAATGACTGCAAGAATATTTCCTGATGTTTTATTAGATATTTATCTTGCTATTGACAAATAAATTCAAATGAACATTTTCACATGTTTGAACCTGTAAGAGTAAGCTAGGACATTTTTATGAGATCTCTTTATCACCTATTGAACATAGATTATTTTACAGTGAAAAATATTTGCCCCTCGAAAGAAATGTTTTCTATCATTATTGACTTAGTCTTTATTCTTATGATTACAGAAAATGTAAATAATGATTAAAATAAAGTAGAAGGAAAAGAACAGCTATTAAAATGCAACATAATGATTTATTTACACTAGACGACATAATTACAAAAATGATTTTAAAATGACAAATATGGAGACCATGAGATAATAACAAAGACTCACGTAGGTGACTTCTATGGTTTCTGGAGGCAGGAACCAGCTCCTGCATCGCCAGTCCACGTCACGCAGGCAGGGGCGACAAACGTGAGGAAAGGCAGAGGGAACACTTTCTTGCAGATACTGAGAGGCATGACCAGAAATTCTGAAATAAGTTCAACTTAAGAATCCATTTTTAATTTCTCCCACAGAGTGATGAAACTCTGTAGCTACTAGATAATTGGTGACAGAAGTCCTGTAATCCTGGAAGTAAAACAAACCAAAAAAAATCACCAAGTTTAGAGCTTCACGTGGACTCATAAGCTGTTTGAGCCTCATCTAATCATCACAAGTCTCCCTATTAAGGAAAATTACCAGTCCAATTAAATGGGAGACCATGGCATCATATTTAATTTAGTTCCATGGAAACAGTGCCAATTAAGTGCATGTTCTGCTGAATAACACATTTCAATTAGTGCAGGGTATGGTATTTAGTGAGAACATATAGGAGCAGAAAAAAGTCATCAGAGTTATGGCAATTTTGTGGCAATACAAACAATATGGACAAATTTAATTTGTGAAGTAAACTTTCATATTTTAAAAAAATACTTCATTTAAATAAAAGTAGTATTGTGCTTAATTAACTTTATCTGTTCAGTTTACATATGTAAAGTATATCATGTTAAATCATGAACCTAAATTATAAATAATCTAGTATGACATCAATATAGTGTCCAATGCAAGTAAACAAGGTATCATGAATAGCCTTCCCACCGTACTATTTTCTTCACACACATACACCTTACAGCAAAAAAAAAATAATTGCCTGGTATATAAATAGTGCTATTTATAATAACATCTTGATATCAAACTTTATATTATTGATATTTATATTATTTATATTGCTTCTTTTTTTTTTTCAGTTTAAGTATATAAAATAATGCTCAAAATGCTTTTGTAACCTAAAGATTTCAGTTAGGAAATCTCAATCATCCTTACAATCCAAATGCATTGTGGCCATTCTTATATAACATGATGATAATTACTTACTTTACCAAAAGAAATAGCATTTTGATGATGTATGTTAAATACTTACTTCATTCATAAATTATTCCTTTAACCAATTTCAAAATTCTAATTTTTAAGAACAGTTAAGGGACACTTAAGATTGTGGTTTTCATAGTCAACATACCATTAGCTCATCAGCTATTAATACTAATCAGATTATTCTCTTTTTGGAAGTGTTTTCATCAGTTTATTAATTAAAACACTAATAAAGGCTAAGTAACAAGTGGGATCAGATATCTGCAACATGTATAACTAACAAAGGCCTGGTGTCACAATTTCTAAAGGTTACTTAGTAGTGACCTACTCTTTGGCATTTGTTTCTTCTAAAATATATATTTATTCATTTTTAGAGAGAGGGAGAGGGAAGGAGTAAGAGAGGGAGAGAAACATCAATGTGTGGCTGCCTCTCACACACACCCACACCCCCACTGGGGACCTGGCCTCCAACCCAGGCATGTGCCCTGACTGGGAATCAAACTGGCAACCCTTTGGTTCACAGGCCCACGTTCAATCCACTGAGCTACAACACCACAACAGGAGGGCTCTTTGGCATTTCTTAAAAGAAGGTGTCAAATGGTTAAAAAGTATACTATAATGTAGACTACTTCAGATGGGACTAAAGCACTGCCTACAGCACAATGGAGCAGGGAGAAAAAGTACAGAGTGGTGGTTACAAAGTGGTCACAGGGATGTAATTACAGCGCAGGAGGTATAGTCAACAACATTGTAATAACTATGTGTGGTGCCAGGTGCGCACTGGAAATATCTGGGGGACGACTTGGTAAAGTATACAATTGTCTAAACACTATGTTGTACACCTGAAACTAATACAAAACAATATTGAATGTAAACTATAATTGAAAAATATATTAAATGTAAATTCCTTAACACTATTCAGATAAACACAAAGTAAAACTACCATAAAATATAATGACTACACATAGATATTTAAAGTCTAATATCTAAGGACATCCATAACTATCGATGAAGAAGAATCTCTATGCATTGTTAGAAGTATAAATTGTTATAACTAATTTGGAAAACATCATGACATTGTCTACCAAGTAACTGAATTTGTGAATAACACATAACACAGCAACTCCAAACTCTCTCTCTCTCTTTATATATATATTATTTATATATATATATGACATGACATGATATCATATGATAAATAAATGTGATAATGATATATTTGATTTTAAAGTCATGATGATATAGTTATATGTATATGTATCATCATTAATTATAATTGCCAAGACTAGAGAAAACACAAATGCCTATCAACAATATGATAGATAAATAAATAAATTCTTGAATGAGTTTAATGGAATATAATAACTAAACTTATTTTAACTTTATGTAACAAAATATCACACCATGGCAAAAAATAATGTAGTCACATGCAAAATTTAATGTTGTGATTTAATCTACACAGGCGTAAAAGGAGCCAATAAACCGTGTCGCTAGCAGCCAAGGTTGGAAGAAAAAGGAGGAGTAATGAAGAAGTAAGATATTATTATGAAGATGTTTCTAGGATGTGATCAATGTTCTCTTTCTTGATTTGTGCAGTGAGTAAACAAAAGATTTTTTGGCAGAAAATTCATCCTATTCTTATTTGGTGCATTTTTTAAAAATATTTTATTTATTTATCTTCAGAGGGGAAGGGAAGGAGAGAGGGAGAAAAATATCAATGTATGGTTGCCTCTCATGCGTCCTCTGCTGGGAACTGTCCTGCAACCCAGTCATGTGCCCTGACTAGGAATTGAACTGCGGTTGTTTGGTGCACAGGCCCACGCTCAATCCACTAAGCTACACCAGCCAGGGCACATCTGGTGCATTTTTATGTACAGTGTATAAAGTGCTCATTTAAACAGATATGGGGATAAGGCAGCAGCAGAGGATAAATGAGAAGAAATAGCTTCGCACCTGGGAGGAATATTTTTGAAGGAGTCCTAAATTTGGCAGGCAGATATCCAAAAGCTAGTAATTGCCTCACTCCTGAAGAAGTATGTTGACCATGTCAGGGTGAAGTTTGCTTAGTATGTTAAAAAAATGTGTACTTGATTTAGAAGAAATCAGAAAACTTTTAAGAGGAGCAGGATGTGTTGTGGGTATTTGTTTAGATATTATGTGGTATAGATTGTTTTGCAATAAAAGACTGAAGTTGGGAGCACTAACTGGGGGGATGTGTTTGAGAGTCAATAGAATTTATATGAAATAAAGGGCAGCTGGGAAGCTGAATTATAAACTTCCTCCTGGAAAGGAAAATAAAAAGCAGAGAAGGGGGAGAATACAAGTGGTGCTCTGCTCCTAAAAAAGAGGTGTTTAGAAGTCTGATGAAAAAAGCAGAACCATTTTAGGAGCAGTATGTGAATAAAAGCCACAAAAATAGAATATTTTACTTAAAATATGATTAGTTTGCAAAATATCCAAGATAGCAAAATCCTACGTGATGTCAAGATTCAAGGTTGAATGAAACTTCTGTTGTTTCATCACAGCAAAAGATAAGGGTATGAACAAGATAATTTGTGTGTGTGTGTGTGTGTGTGTGTGTGTGTTAGGTGAAAAAAAATTATGATATGTATATATACACGGATTTGTAAACATAGATATATTTTCTAGCTCTGCCTCCTGAGACAGCCTGGAAGTAGTGGCAATCCAGAAGAAACGAGCAAATTTGCATCAGGATCTTGACTTCTAAATAAAAAGGTTAAGGACCATTGCATTAATGTTTGATTCTGAGACTGAACAAGAGGACATCCACCAGAGGCCATAGAACAAGGGACATTAAAAAGGAAGGACAAGTGCCACCCAAAAAGAGTCCCCAATGCACAGAGCAAGACATACTTGAGCAGCAAAAGTAAATGATGGCAATCTTGGCTTGTGACAGAAAGAATAAAAAATGTCTTTAAGTTTATCCTGATATAAACAAATAATTAAATAAACAACTGTGAGGTAAATGATTTTTTTTCTCTCTGAGAAATTCTGAATAATAAATGTATCAGCAATGATAAAAAGAGACACTCACCATTAGACCACCAGAGTAACGTTTTCTGTAGCCAAGACCCAGTGGTTTGGTGGGATGAGTGAACATTTAAGAAACAAAATACATGCATAGCATCCAAGCACTTGAATAAAAATAATTCTAATTATTATGTTTTTTTTAAACATTTGCCTGGAAATTATAGGATAATTCTACCTTCAGGGCATGGAGACTAATGCCCTTCTTGAGAGTGAACTGGACTTAGTGTCTTGCTTCTAACAAATTTGGTAGAGCACTGGAGGCAGTGACTTTGTCAGGGTGGAAACTCAACCACGAGAGCAATATGAACCTCACAAGGGTTTGGTCCCATAGAGAGGTCACTCCCTGGCACAATGTGATGAGGTCATCTGCGGTATTCTTCCTTAGATCTATGGCCTCAAATGACTCATGAGAAAATGTTAAATAAACCCAAAGTAGAAGCAATCTGCACAATCTCTAAGGACTAATTTTCAGAGGAGTCACAATCAGGAAAACAAGAAAAAAAAAAAGAAAAACTGTCACAAAATATAAGAGATTGAGGTGGTATAACTACCAAATACAATGGACTAGCTTGGATCCTGTAATGGAAAAAAGTAGACACTCTGGAGAAATCTAAATAATGTCTATTGTTTAATAAATACACTTTGGCTTTATGTAAGATGTTAAAATAACAGTAAACCAAGTGAAGAGGACAGGAAACTCTGCAATGTATAAAAGTCTGCACTTCTATAAATTAAAATTACTAAAAAGATAACTACAATTTTAAATACTTTCAAAAATAGATTTTTATAATATTATTTTTAAACAAATTTTTACAAATACAGAGTAAGGTGGAAGTAAGGCCTCCTTTAGTGTGGTTGGTAGGGTAATAATATGGGTGTAATAATTTAGTTTTAATTTGAACATCTCACCTAAAATGTCATATGATGTGCTTGAGTGTGATATTGTTATGTTACAGAATTACATGCATATGATTTTGTAATAAAAAGGGGACATTATTTGTGCTGGACCCTATAGTTCTTAAAAGGCAAGAATGAACATTCACTGAAATTGACAAAAAATGCTTTTCATAATAAGATTTTACATATACTTTGATTTTCTTCATTTAAATAAATTACATCTGTTATATCTTTCCCTCAATTTAAATAGAAAATTGGTGTACTAATTTTCAGACTATGGTATTCAAACAGAAAATCTTAACAATAATCACAGGCTGATTTTGAAAACTTCTATGCTGGTGTGTCTGAATTTGCACCAAAGTTTTAAATGTGTACAGTAACAGATTATTGTAGAGGGAAAACACTTTTATTCACTGTCTTATTTTAAAGAGCAGAATCTTCACATTTAAGGAGACGGAGGAGGAACTGTCACTAAAAGGTGATGGATGAAATCCCTTTCATTGGAATACTATCAATATATTACAATATAACACACCTTTTAAAAGGAGACATTTCTGAGAGAAAAAGAAAACACTATCAATTATTTTTGTCAGAGCACCAGGCAACAAACTGGAACTTTCTCAGGCAGACTAAAAGTTAATCCTGATATAAACAATGAATTGAATAAATACATGTGAAATAAGGGGAAATTTTTTATTTGCACTTTATAGGTCAGAACATAATTTTTATTTGACTTGCTTCTTCTGACCTAATGTAAGAGACACTGTAGTCTAAGAAAACATTTTAAATTATTACATACATCCCATTTCATTCTAATAGAGATGTAGTTTATAAAAACATTGGCTAATCACATATAACTATATATGTGATATATGTATCACATATCCAGACATTTATATTAAACAATATTCAAAGGTAAGTTGCCTTTTCTCATGTATCTTTAGAATAAAAATATATTTATTCTTGAATTCTGCGATTATAAGCATTGCTATTCATTACAAATATGATTATAGACGGCAATCTATAAAATGAAGAAAAAATATTTGACACAAACTGAAAATGATGGATTGGGCAAAATTTTGGATTGTAGATTATAGTAAAAGGTTGAACTAGAAACAGCAAATTTAGTGTAAGCAGGGAAAAATTTAGAAGTAGACCAGAAAAGTCAAGATATACCAAAACGATGCTTTCCATCTACATTACAAATTATATTCTTACCAGTTTTATTAAAAATAATTTGAAGAAAAGCAGACATACTATCTCTTTTTTCTGTAATAACCCAAATCTTGTCCCTGCTACCACGAGCTGTGACTGAGAGTGACACCAATCAATTTTGGCTTTGTCAAAGAGCAAGTGCAAACAAAAACATTGGGTGTCTGAATTTATTCCATGAACTGTTGTAGGCTGTTTTTATTTTTAGAAATAAATATTGCAAAGGATAGGCTTTATGGAAGGAAAAAAATTACTGTCGTTTTTCAATCCCAGCAAAAAATTTATGTCCATCAGCCAAAGACAAAAGCTAAAGTAATACTAGTTACTCTCAGAGTAAAAAATACTTTCAATTCCAAAATAATAACAGCATTGCAATCTTGTGTGGGGTTTCCTTTTAATCATCAACCCTTTCCTCTGACAATGCGTGAAGACTAAGCTTTAGAAGTGTGGGACAGGGGTATTCTATAGGAAGTTACTATGAAAGGACTGTCTGTCATTTTTTACTCTGGGGCAGAAAACATGTGAACAAAGAAAATAACCCAATACATAAACACAAAATTTATCCCTAAGGCAAACATTTCTCCAGTCTTTATATATCTTAGTGAAAGAACTGCAACAGCATCCAACATTTACTAACACAGTGGATGCGATTTCTGCTGACATCTTCAGTGTCATATCCCTTTGTGATCCCAATTAGAAGAATGCATGTGAGCCAACATATGTGCCAGAGAATAAGGATCACAACAAAATAAGCCACCATTTTTGTTATACTTTGTTAAAAACTCAAGAATTGCTACATTTCTTTAATTAAATGCTATTTTTATGGTACATTATTCACATGTGTTTATTAGATAGGTGGAAACTTGACCAACTGTTGGAGAAGCATTGCTTGAAGATACTGGATTTGTTTATTTAATATATTTTTTAGTTTCTTAGCTTTATTTTTATTGTTTACACTATTAAACATATTCCCATTTTTCTCTCTTTGCCCTCTTCCACCCAGCTGAAAACCCTCACCTTCCCTCAGGCGATCACCACACTGTTGTCTGTGTCTTTGGGTTATGCATATATGTTCTTTGGCTAATCCCTTCACCTTCTTTCATCTAGTACCTTTCCTACTCCCCTCTGACGGCTGTCATTCTGTTCCATGTGTCCTCTGTTTCTAATCCATTTGTCAGTTTTTTTGTCCATCAAATTCCACATATAAGTGAGATCATTTGCTTTTTTTTTACTATTTGCTTTTCTTTTGCTAGCTCATTTCACTCAGCGAAATAATCTCCAAATCCATCTATACTGTTGCAAAAGGTAAGAGTACCTTCCTTTTCAAAGCTGCATAATATTCCATCGGGTAAATGTACCACTGCTTTTTTATCCACTCATCTACTGATGATGGACACTTAGGTGGTTTCCAGATCTTGGTTATTGTAAATAACACTGCTCTGAACATAGCGGTGCATATATTTTTGTGAATTGGTGTTTTGGGATTCTTGGGCTATATTACCACAAGTTGGATCACTGTGTCAAAAGGCAGTTCCATCTTTAATTTTTTGAGGAAACTCAGTACTGTTTTCTAGAGGGACTCTACCAGTCCTCATTTTTACCAACGGTGTACTAGGGTTCCCTATTCTCCATATACTTGCCAGCTCCTATTTTTTGTTGATTTATTGACAGTAGCCATTCTAGTAGGTGTGAGGTGGTATCTCATTGTACTTTTAATTTGAGTCTCTCTGATGATTAGTGTTGTTGAATATTTTGTCATATGCCTGTATAGGAAAATAGAAAAAGTAGTACAGACAATTCCTATATAACCTGTGATTAGTTTCTCCTGTTTTTACCATCCTTATATTAGAATGGCATATTTGTCACAAATATTTAACCAATATTCATACATTATTATTAATAATTAAAGCCCATAGTTTATTTTGATAGTGTTAGTTCATAACTAATGTCTTTTTTGTATGCGAGATTGCATTTAGGATAAAACATTACACTTAGTTGGCATGTTTCTTTAGGCTCTTCTTGGCTATGAAAGTTTTTTAGAGTTTGTTTTTGATCACCTTGAGAATTGTGAGGACCAGTATTTTTTAAGGATGTCTATTGGAATTTGTCTATTTATTTTCTCAGACTAGACAGTGGCTATGGGCTTTGGCAGGGAAGATCACGGAGGTAAAGTGCTCTGTCTACACATCCTATTAAGCTCATATAATATCAATATGTTTGTCACTATTGATGTTGACCTTAATTGCATAGCTGAGGTAGTATTTGTTAGGTTTTTCCACTATATAGTTACTTTATTTTTATTTTTCTGTATTACACTCTTTGAAATCACTTGCACAGAAGACACTGAAGTACCAGGGGTTTATGCACCCCTTTGGTTAAAGCAAAATATCTAGGTTATCTGGAACTATTCTACACAGAAAATTCATCTTCTCTCCTATTAATTTTTTTCAATCATTTTCTATAATAGCATGGACCCACAGATATTTATTTTGTAGTGCTGACATTTGCACTGTCTTTTCATCTTAATCTTTTGCAGAATGTCATATAATTGGAATAATAGAATATGACGAGGATATAAAGTACACTATAATAAGTGGAGTAGACAAAGAACTTACATGCATGACCAATGGACATGAACAATGGTGTAGGTATCGCCTGAGGGAGTGGTGGGGTGCTGGGTGGGAGGGGGCAAAGGGGAAATAATAGGAACAACCCTAATAGTGTAATCAATAAAATATAATTAAAAGGGAAATTTATAGTTTTTGCATTTTAAATTTGGTCTATGAGACATTATTTTGTGAAATATGTTAAGGTCTAAATCTAGGGTTTTTTTGCATATGAAAACATTTCCATTTCCCTAACACACCACTGTTAAAAGTCTGTCCTTTCTCATTGAATTGTCTTATCAAAGATCAGTGTGAATCTATTTCTCATTTATCTATTCTGTTCCACTGATCATATGGAACAGAATAGATAACTGAGAAATAGACTTTCAACAATGCTATGCTATTTCAATTACTGTAGCTTTATAATAATTGTTGTTCTCCAGGTAAAGGGCTCTCAACTGTGATTCTTTGTCTTATTATCTTTCTCCCAATTTGGAGGGGAGTGGCTTCTATTTGACTTCATTTATCTGATAGGTCCAGGAAAATTGAGTAAATTGACTTTGACTTACTGTTTCGTTTGGCTCATTTTTTTTTTGTCTTAAAATTAAGAGTGACAACTTTTAACAGCTCTTACATATTAAAGTTTAACTTAAACTGAAGATGATGGGGATGATCAATCAACAGATAGATAGTGTCAACACCAAATTTATAGAAATTCCATATATTTCACTGAATTAGCCCATAGTTAAATTTAATAAAGGTAACATGATTAGAATGGGAAAAATGTTGCTAAATAAGTCTTTCCAGATAAAAAGAAAACACTTGAAGGAGGAAACTTTTTTCTCACTATCTGATATTCTAAATACATAAGAATAAAGAGATAATATAAGTATATCATTGCATAACTAAGTCAACATTAAGTTTTCAATAGATACATAAATGACCTGTTTTCAGACTTGTATTGATATTTTAAAGGATCTTCTATACTGATTAATGCACTAATTAAAATCCAGAATATTATTTAACTTTGAACATAAAAAAAAAAAGACCTGGCCTGGTATCTCTATTGTTTGGAGAGTTCTGATGCACCAAAATTTGTGTTCGATCCCCAGTTGTGGTGCATACAGGAGGCATCAGATTGATGCTTCTTTCTCACATTGATGTTTCTCTCTCTCTCACCTCTCACTTTAAAGTCAGTAAATATAATTTTGGGTGAGAATTAAAAAAAAAACAGAAAAACAAGAGGTTAGGTTAAAAATTAGGTGCCCTTTTAAATTAGCAATTTGGAAAACAAGACTATCTTTTCCTTGAGTTTTTATTGGTATGGTCACTGTAAAAATAATTTCAAAAGTGTTAGTTAGTGAAGCTAGTCTTATATTATGTTCCTCATAGAAAATATATTTGCAGAGATATTTCATTAATATCAGTTATTGTTAATTTATTATAGACTGACATAACAACATAGACATATGCAGCATAGTGTATAAACACATCCTATGTTGAATATATTTCATATAAATATAGTTTTATATAAACTTCCACAGGAAGAAAATATTTCCAAGTTCAGCTGATCTTTTGGCTGAAGTTTCTTACTTTTTTTCCAGCAGCACCAAAAATGGCAGAAATGTTCTGCTTTTTGTTTTTCTCCAACACTTTGGCTTCGAGGCTTTTAATTTATTTATCCTCTTGGTATCTTCACATCAAACTTCTTTCTGTCTTAGAAATACCCCTGAACCTCCTAAACAGAATTTTACTCCCTATTTTAAATTTATTTAACCATTTTATTCTGATTGCTCTGTCTGTTTATTTACATGATATTTAAAAAATTTAACTTTCTTATTCCGTTCTATCTTAAAGACTCAGAGGCATAGCTGTTCAATAATGCAACTGAAATGCAGTTTTGCTGTTGCTCATTGAGGTTGTAAATAAATCAATATATGGCTGTTTCCTTTAGTAGATATCTATTATAGTTATTTATGAATAATGAAAACATGGCTTTGTACAATTGGTGACCAATTATGCATTTTTAAACTACTACTACCTCATTTTACACATGTAATTGAAACTTTTGATTAAAGTTTATGTCCAAGTGAAATTATATAAATATAAATATATACATATATATATATATATATACACATCCCTAAGAGTGTTTTTTAGAACTGAATTTTGATAGCTTCCAGGTGATTCTTCAGCTATGTGTTACAGAAATTGTCAGTAATGCCTTAGACAAGCCAACTGGATGCCTTTCTCAAACCATAAGAATTCTTAGTATTCCATGAGTTATTCCCTGTGAGCTGACTTTGCCTTCGGATCACCATAGGGGTGAGAGGTCCTGAAACAGAATGAATGAATGAACAAACATACTCTTAGGAACCTAGACCTTTGCATCTTGGCATGACAGAAACAAACTTTTTAAAACTGTCTCTCTCTACATGAATAGTCTGATTGATTTTATGTGTACATGTTTGCGATTTTCTTATACAGCACCTGGAAGACTTCCAGTATGTACTTCGAAGCTTTCCACTGATAAATTATAGCATGCCTTTCTTACAGTAAAACATATCTGTCTTTAGAATTTCTTAATAGCTTCAGGTTTGTGTAGTTAATTAGTATTCCTATTTTTCAGGGTCCAAATAAAAATATTGTTATCAATAGATATTTTCCCCTTTTATTATTTCTCTAATAATAGTGTAGGCTGTGTTGACACTTGAACCAAAAGTCTTATCTGGCCTGTGAATGTGCCATTTATTTTTGGTCCAAAGCCAATCTCAGTGAAGTGTACAATATGTGTGAAAATACAATTCTCATAAAATGGCTTGAAAATAGATGGTGGAGAATTTAGAGTTCTTCTATAACTCTTGTTTGAGGACCTCTTCTAATACCACTTATACATAATCAGAAGGACTTTATGCAAACTCGTCTTGTAAATGGACCATGTGAATGTTCCCCTATTATTGCCGCCATAGCTCACAGACTATCTAAGAGATTTTAGTCATTCTGCACTGAAACAAATTACTGCTCTAACAATGGAAATTACAATGGCCTTTACATGAGTCATGCCTCTGTAATGTGGAGACTGATATAAAACCTGCTTAGGAAAGGTAGAATTCAGTCATTAAAATGTCTTCTCTGTTAAATTGCCTCTGAAATATCTTCTGTAGATAAAGAAATAAAAGAAAAAGCATTTTGGGTTTACCTTATGTCTTAAGGTACGTTATGCTAATTACTATACCAAAGTATTTGTGAAATATAAATATTAAATATGTAAACTAATTGCCCCAAATGGGTCATATTTTTATTAACTCAGTTCTAAACATGATTAATTTTGTTGTGTTTTGTTTAAGTAATGATATCCAAAGATCTGTAGCTGAATTTTGACCATTTTTGATTGACAGACATCTAAATTTAAATTCTTTTTAAATCTAAAAATTGAGAAAAATTTTATTTGTTCTGAAGGGCAGTTATTTAAAATCATGAAGCAATAAGTATTGAATAAAATCTAGGTGACTACTTTGATAAATTTAAGCAGAAACAAATATCCCATTAGCATATAAATTAGAAAAACCGAAAACAATAAAATAAATGCATATACAGTTATATATGTGGAGTGTAATTTGGAAAAGACATGATAATACATCCTTATGGCATGTTAAAATTGTTCATTAGATGATCTAAAGAATCACTGTATAACAATTATAGATAATAGAAAGTTCCTTACTTCACTGTTGTTGGGAATGCAAACTGGTGTAGCCACTGTAGAAAACAGTATAGAATTTCTTCAAAAAATAAAAAATGGAACTGCATTTTGATACATGATCCCACTTGTGGTAAGATATTCTGAGAATCCACAAACACAAATTCACAAGAATACATGCACCCCTATATTAATAGCAGTCTTATTTAAAATAGCCAAAATCTGGGAAAAGCCTAAGTGCCTGTCAGTAGATGAGTGGATAAAAAAAGCAGTGGTACATTTTCACAATGGAATACTATACAGCTGTGAAAAAGGACTTCTTATCTTTTGTAACAGTATAGATGGACCTGGAGTTTATTAGGCTAAGTGAAGTGAGCCAGTCAAAGTAAGGCAAATAATATATGATTTCACTTATATGTGGAGTTTAATTAACAAAATAAACTGATGAACAGATTTGAAACACAGGCATGTACACATGGAACAGAATGACAGCTCTCAGAGAGGAGGTGCTAGAGGCAGACTGATTAAAGCATGTGCAGGGATTATCCAAAGAACATATATGCATAACTCACAGATACAGATAACAGTGTGCTGATGGCTGCGGGAGGGGCAATGAGGGTTAGAGGAAAGGAGAAAAAGGTGGAGAAAATGGGATCATCTGCAACCATGTCATTGGTTTATTTAACAATATTTTTTTTTAAAGACAAAACATTTAAAATTATTTATCGATATCACTCACATTTCTTGATCCATGTCCAAATTTCTGGTTGTATATACAAGGTGGGCCAAAAGTTGGTTTACAGTTTTGAGTATGCAAAACATGGAGTTTATTCTTATATTATTATTTACAAAATATTATATTATTTTCCATATGAAAACTTGTGCACCTACTTTTGCCCCACCTTGCACGTGATATAAATAAGATTAGTCTAAACTTAATCAGCATTATTTCAAGTATATTTTATTGATTATGCTATTACAGTTGTCCCATTTTTTCTCCTCTTTCATCCCCCTCTGCCCTGTGCCACCCTTCCACCAGAATTCCCTGCTTAGTTCATGCCCATGGGTCATACATATAAATTCTTTGGCTTCTCCATTTACTATACTGTTCTTTACCTTCCCCTGTCTATTTTCTACCTACCAATTATGCTTCTTATTCCCTGTACCTTCCTCCCTTCCCCCCCCCATTCATCCCCATCGATAACCCTGCATGTAATCTCCATTTCTGTGATTCCTTTTCTGTTCTAATTGTTCCCTTAGTTTGTTTTGGTTTTGGTTTAAAGTTCACTTGATAGTTGTAACTTGTTGTTATTCTACTGTTCATAGTTTTGATCTTCTTCTTTGTCTTAGATAAGTCCCTTTAACATTTCATATAATAAGGGTTTGGTGATGATGAAGTCCTTTAACTTGACCTTATCTGGGAAGCACTTTATCTGCCCTTCCATTTTAAAGGATAGCTTTGCTGGACAGAGTAATCTTGGATGTAGGTCCTTACTTTCATGATGTTTACTACTTCCTTCCAGCTCCTTCTTGCTTGCAAGGTTATTTTTGAGAAATCAGCTGATAGTCTTATGGGAACTCCTTTGTAGGTAACTGTTTCCTTTTCTCTTGCTCTTTTTAAGATTCTCTCCTTATCTTTAATCTTGGGTAATTTAATTATGATATGTTTTGATGTGTTCCTCTTTGGGTCCAATTTATTTGGGACTGTCTGAGCTTCTTGGACTTCCCAAAAGTCTATTTCCTTTGCCAGATTGGGGAAGTTTTCCTTTATTATGTTTTCAAATAAGTTTTCAATTTCTTGCTTTTCATCTCCTTCTGGCACCTCCATGATTTGGATGTTGGAACATTTGAAGTTGTCCCAGTGGTTCCTAAGCCTTTTCTCATTTTTTCAAATTCCTGTTTGTTCATTCTGTTCCAGTTGAATATTTATTTCTTCCTTCTGGTCCAAATCATTGATTTTAGTCTGGGCTTCCTTCACTTCACTGTTGGTTCCCTGTATGTTTTGCCTTATTTCATTTGACTTCTTCCTCTATTTTGCATCTGTACTCAATCATTTCTGTGAGCACCCTATTTACCAGTGTTTTGAACTCTACATCTGATAGGTTGGCTATCTCCTAGTCACCTAGTTATTTTTCTGGAGTTTTGATCCATTCTTTCACTTGGGCCATATTTTTTTGTGTGTGTTGGCATGCCTGTTATTTTGTAAGGGGAGGAGCCTTAGATAGTCACCAGAGTGGGACAACTCAGGGCTGTGTTGTGGAGCTGTGTGTGGTGGAAGGGTCAGAAAGGGAATAATGCTGCGTTCTGGACTCTCGCTTCTCTTTCATTCACTTCCCCCTCTACCCACAAGAAAACTGAAGCCTTCTGCTGCTGATTCCTGGGTGGGTGGGTTTGTCTATATTCTAGGACCCCATAGGTTTCTCAAAAAAAAAAAAAAACCTCCCCTGTGAGGCTGGGAGTTTCTCCCACTGCTGCAACCCTAATAGGTTTTTACAGCCAGAGATTTTGAGTCTTTAGTTTTCTACACTGGAATCCTGGGTCATGAGGTCTGTCTTGGGTCCCAGTTGTTCCTCCCAGCTTATTGGCATGTGAATGTAGGGCTGCCTGGTCTGGCTCCAGTTGCCTTGCAGAATCAGTCCAAAGTTTTGCTTCATGTCCCTTCACCTGGCTGTCTGTCCCTCTTCTCCCTTCCTACCAGTCTGGATGAATGTTTCCTCTTTAACTCCTTGGTTGTCAGACTTTCATACAGTTCGATATTCTGGTAGTTTTGGTTATTTTTTGGTTTTAAAATTGTCATTGTCTTTTTTGGGGGGCTGTGTAAGAAGCAAAGTGTATGTCTACCTATGCTTCCATCTTGACCAGGAGTCCTTAATCAGCATTACGAAAATATTTTCTTGCATGGCTTTTAACAATCTCTTTAATTAAAGTACTGCTCCTGAAGAAAATATGTTACAATAATTTAGACCATTTAGTTGTCTAAACCAGCATTGTAACTTTTACAACTGAGATGATTTAAATGTTTGTTTATTGCCAACCAATTACTTCAGGGATTTTATTTACAACTTTTTAGATTCTTCATTTTGGAAAATAGTGCATGTCTTCCCACTTGATATTAATCAAGACAGGGGTGTCAAACTCATTTTCACCAGGGGCCACGTCAGCCTTGAGGTTGCCTTCAAAGGGCTGAATGTAATTTTAGAACTATATAAATGTAATTACTCCTTAACTAGGGGCAAGGAGCTCATCACTGCTGCCAGATAGAAACAAGGTGACGGGCTGGATAAAACGAGGTGGAGGGCTGGATTCGGTCCTTGGACCTTGTGTTTACCACCTGTGAATGAAGAGCAACGGAGAAGGCTAGTCTCTTTATCTTGGATGTGCCATCTAAAGTTTATGAGTCTCTGGGAGCCCTTGATATTTTATAAATGAGAAATTCAAGTAATTCGTTTAATTTTTCTTCTTTATCTAATTGTTCAAGTTGGTAAACAAAGAAGAGTTCATTTAAGGGGCAGTGCTGAGTTTTGGTAAATTAGGATCAAATAGTCTTGATTTTCTTAAAGATGAATTTGTACTCTTGAGGCATAAAAGACATTTTTGGTTTCCTGGTTTTCTAGAATATTAAGAGCAAAGAAACTAATATTCAAAGTTTAAAAGCAATGCCTAATAGAAAATAATGATAATATTAATTATGACAATAACAATAACACTAAACATCATGCACTAACCAATTATGTACACAAAAATTCTGGATGATTTTTCTTTGTTTATTTTTAGCCTCTTTTTCTTTTTCTGCATTATGATCCAAACTTATTTTAACACTGAAATTGTTATTTGATGGAGTGAGGATTAAAAGTCCTTGCCCTCAATCAGCATGACATATTTCATTTTGAAATCCCCAAAAGAATTCAAGACTTACATCGCAATAACTATTTTTAAACAGTATAATTTTCATGCTGTTTTCTTATTTTTATTAGATCGGTGTATATTTGTGCATGCATATAAAGATGTAGAGGAAGAATGGCTGAGTGAGTACCATTCTCTTCAAATGAGGATGACTGATAGTACATTTTCATTTTTATCAGTGACAACATTACACACCAATACACATATCTTCTTAGAAGATATATTAAAATTATTTTAGCACAAGAATGCTAAAGCCCTCTTAAGATAGTTGGAAATAATACAAAATTATTTTTGATTAACAGGAACAATAAGCAAAATAAAAGTATTTTTTGGAGAAGCAATTTTTTGTTTAAAGAAAAAAATCACAAGTTTTTGCTAATGTTATAACCAGTAGAAGTCAAGCGATTCAACCACCTGGGTGTGAGTCTGACTTCTCAAAGTGGAGCAGCTGGGTCTTTGACTTCACAGGGGTTTCACAGCGTCCTTCCTGGATTCCAAAGCACCCACAAAAGCGCTTTCATCTGTGGATAGCTGCCAAACTATTTTTGCTGATGGAGGATATGACCAAAAAGACTCCCACTTTGCCATTTTGTTGATGTCACTCTTGGATGGCCTAATCAAGAAACAACACTGACAATACTAGCAAATGTGTCCCCCTCTCAAAGAAAAGTAAATAGAATAAATTAAAAATACCATCATTATATTGGGTTTGGGTTGGTCCATTATATTGGGTATTGGGTTGGTCCAGTTTTTTCTGGAAGATGGTTCTAGTAGCACTTTGTTGTCTTTAACTTCATTTGAAGCAATTTTGTTAGATTGTATTGAGACAGCTGGCATATCAAAAGTGCATTAAAAAAGTTGAAATTTTGTGTTCCCATTTTAATATTGAAGATGCAAGAAAATACGCAATGCTTTGGCCTATTATGCTTTATTATTTCAAGAAAGGTAAAAATGAAACTGAAATACAAAATAAAATTTGTGCAATGTATGAAGAAGGTGCCGTGACTGATCAAACATATCAAAAGTGGTTTGTGAAGTTTCATGCTGGAGATTTATCGTTGGATGATGCTCCATGATCAGGTAGATCAGCTGAAGTTGAGAGCAATCATATCAAGACATTAATCAAGAATGATCAATGTTATACCATGCAGGAGATAGACAACATACTCAAAATATCTAAATTAATAAAGTTATTGGTGAAAATGAAAAATGTGTCTTTTATTTTACAGAGAAACAAACAAACATTTTGGCCAGCACAATAGAAAGGTGGGATTACCAAAAACCAAATGTTTAGTAAGTCCTCATTATTTGAAACAAATAATACTTGCTTAACAATATCCTTAGTATATCTTCGTATGTGTCTACACACACACATGAAGTAAATATTAACATGAGAAAAATTACAGAATAATAATATTGTTAACTTTCATTCCTCATTCTGTAAGCCTTCATCCTCTCTTAGAATCATAGCAAAAGTATTGCCCTTTATATATTTATTTATTTTTAAGCAAATTATTTTACTGCAATTTATTTATTACTTTAAAAATAATTAATGGTTTTATTTAGATTTCTTTGAAAAAGGAGATTAAGTACAAAATAATAAATGTACTTTTTTGGTACTTTTATTAACATATAGCATTGATTACAATTCCCAAAATTATAATGAATAAAATGTTCATAATTTTTATGGTTATTATATTAATTGGAAATTTTCTGTTTATTTGTATAAATAATTCTAATACAATTTTTCCAAGTTAGATATATATTATTTTTCAGGGTGTATCCTTCTTTAGTCTTAGATTACAAGGAGTGGTTAATTAACAAGATTTCTTTTAACACTTATCTTCAGAATATTTGAAGATTTTTTACTCTGACCAATAGCTTGTGAATTATTTTAATAATCATGTAATATTAAACCTTTTAGGAGGTCTAAGATTGCATCTCCCCATCCAAGAACTGACAAGGAAACAAGAACTCCACTTTTGCACACACCAGAGCCAAAATACCACTGTTAGTGCTCATTGAACCTGATGTTTACTTATTGGTAAGGAGGTAAGTCCAGGAGGCCAGGCCTGTGTCAAATATGTATTCACTAGTTGAAGGTGAAGTCTGCTCCATTTGAAATACATTGGACCCGTGCTGGATTATCTTCTTCAATTTGAGATCACTGTCCCTACTTCTAAGGTTACTTCTTTTTTCTAGAGAAGAAGCCATAAGTTACATTTCTCAGATTTCTTTGCTTTTATGTTCTCATGAGTTTGCACTAGAGTTCTCTAATGAAATTAATTCCAATAGCAGGAAAATAAAAAGCAGAAAAGAAGGACAGTCTATTTTCTGGGGACAATGTAGATAGTTTCTCACCAGCAGATGTGCAAAAAGTCCAGCATTATTTTGGCCAAGAATATGTAGCTGGATCAACAAAGCACTTGGAGATACTGATAATATGGTTTTTAAGCTGTTCAATTTTCATAATACACTTAATTGAAAAAAACTAGCTCGATTGTATTAAAATCAATACCATTTTTCAAAAAACTCAGAGATTGAAAAGCAACACAATTTCAAATATATAAGTGTACACTTATTCTTTTCCTGAAAGAAAATTCACACAATAAAAGCATTTTAAAGGATTCTCATGAATGTCACAATCCTTTTTTAAAATATTACATTTGAAGAAGCATATCAATTACCAATTTATGCTACTAATTCAAATTTTATTTTTCAACTTTTATAAGTATAGCTATGGCTTGAATATTTTTGCAAAGGAGTACTTTGTCAATTTTTAAAAATCAATGTTATATCCAATGCGACTTCTTGGGATAACAGTTTCTACAGACAGTCTCCCCAGTTTATAGAGCAATCTGAATTCCTTCTTGTAAAATTTGACTACTATTACATAAAATAAGCATGTTGACCATTAACATAATCTAAAGAAGCAATAACAAAAAAGAAGTAATGCTATAATAGAGACAGGTTACTATTCAAAAGACCTAAAACAAAGGTTCTTATTAAATTATGTAAATATTAAATTAGATTTTGCAATATTTTGTGAGTATTCATTTCATTAAAATCAGTTTTGTTTACATTGAAAATGAATTATTTTCTTAAAGCCTCTGTTATCTAAGTGAATTGAAAATATAGGGGAAAAATTAGTAAAACCTAATTGCTGTTGTAAAATGCATCATATCAAATCAGAAGAGAATGAAAAATGCTCAACTCAATGTAATATCAATATTCATTTATCTGTTGTTTCCTCCCTTACTTCAGAAAACTACAGTGCACCAAAGTTTGTTATGAAGAGAAAAAATATCAGTCAACCTAATAACATGAATGTAAAAATTTAAAAAATTGTTCAACTCAATTACCTAGATGATGATAAAGACAGAATAAGGATGATACCAAAATTAGGTTTTGGCTTGTATTTTATTATAATTTGTTTTTTTCCTCTGAATAAACATATGGTAGTAAAAGGAATACTAGATTGAGATTCTTTTCATGACATTTAAAAAATGCCATATCAAAAAGTTTCCACTGAGAGAAATCAATAAGTAACACACTCATATTTGCTGTCTTATAAATATTAGTTAATTAGTGAGAGGAAATTCTCTTCAAATCATGACTAACATGTTCTGATTGAAAAACTTGACAGAAGAAAAATTAGAGAGATAATGTATTCATTTTATTATCTTCAAATTGAATACTTATTTTTCTATATCCATGTGAAATATATTTTTACTATGCTACTGTGTGAATGAACTCACTTTATTATTATAACGCTTGTCATAGTTAATACAAGAAGCAGAGCAAATGGGTCACTGTGTCTTGTGTCTGGTGACCAGCCTTGACTCTGACATGATCTAGCTATGTGGCAATTTCCTTGATATCTCCGAGAGCTCTGGAGCATGTAAACACTCATGTCTCTCATGGTATTAACTATCTAAATAGTGGTACATAGAGCCATTCCTTTCTTCAACCAGACATCAGGTTCTGTATTCTCTTATGTAGCGGGGCTTCCTGTCAAAATTTACTTATAGTATTTGTGTGTGTGTATATATATAATAGTGTATGTTTAGATATAATATTGTTATATATAATAACTGTGTATGTTTAAAGGCACATATATAGTATGCTATATATTTAATGTATTTATTAGATATTTACATATGATTATATAATTATATATGACTATTTATACATAAATTGCTTTGAAAAATTCTGACACAGCCTTGGTTCAATTTTGTGATTAGCAATTTGAATTGCTAATTTATTCCAGTTATAAGAAACATTTCAGTCCTATGTATTGTAATTATTTGCTATTGTATCACAGTGAACTGATTGTTGTATTTCTGACTATGCTCTGCTGAAATTGAATGTTTCAATTGAACACCGTTTCTATCAACAAATATCTATAATAATGTTATTGTGTACAAATACATCTACTAAGTAAAAAATAAGTGTGTTTTAGATTTAGGTGTGATATATGTTGAATATTGATTGTCTACAGTCCTTTTATTTTCTTAATTTCTGTCTTCCAGATATTTTTGATGTTTATTTAAAATTTTCTCTTTTCATGAAATTAAGTTAGACATATAATAATAGTGTTATAGGAAACTAAGGGGCAATAACGGTTTTGTGTGGACTCTGAAAAGAATTGAATCATTTACTCAATTGTAAAGAGTAAATATTATTGATATCTTCACACATTGAGACAATGTTATCAATAAGGAAAATCAGATTTCTTAATATCTAATAGAAATCATTTGCATTCATATAGGTTTCACATTTGACATTTCTCTTTCAGATATTGATATTATAATCAAGAAAACTGTCTTAACCTTAAATGAAAACCTTTCAAGTAAGAACATGTAAATAATCTAAAGACAGTACACTTCAAAAAAATGGTATTTACAAAATTAGTCACCAAGTTTATCCTTAGCTATTCCTGATATCTTCTAATAAAATTGTAACTGTAACATGGAATATAATTCAAAACTTTAATATTTCAACACTACCATACATACTGTGTGATTTGTAAAATAGTTTATGAAGATATTTATAAACTCAAGGGTCTAGAATGAGTAGATTATATTAACAAATTAATAAATATTGATATTTGCAATTATTTTTAAATAGAAGGCCATATTGTTACCACACAATGTGAATGCCAGTTCCTTGGAGTCTCAATGTCTTAGAAATGAGCACTGGACTCAGTACAAGACCAAGCAGACCATTTGCTAAAAACAGCTTGTGCATGAGTGAGCCAACCAGAAAAGAGAAGTGAAGGCCCCTGAGGCATTCTTGTGGATGGCTTATTTAGGGCCTTGGGGTGGGTGTGGGGCTTGGGAAGGAGAATGAGGTCAGGAGTCCCACAGTTAATACTTGGTGACTGTTGATCTCTGGGTCATCACAAGATGTCCATGGTCAATGGACCACTTGAAGGGCCTGTAAAATAATGGTTGTGCAAATATTCTATTTGCCATTTAATTGACAAAATAACTGTTTTGCAGAACATGATGTTAAGAAAGAATGTTATGGTCTTACATTGTTTCCTCTATGGATGTGCTTAGGTTAATTTCAACTACGGGATTTTACTGAAAGCAGAGAGTTATAGTCAGGCCTCTGGGATGGATTTCTTTCCTTCAACACAGGGTCCAGAGTTACCCTACACTGTCTCAGTAAGGTGGAGAAATGGAGTTGACACAAAGATTATCCTAAATTATCATTAAAAAATTACCCTACCTACAGTGGCTAAGTTATTCACCACACGTTTCATGTTTGTAGTTGGTAATTAAAGGATTTTAATACAGAAAGAAAAAAAAAACACCTTTGGAATGAAAATACTGAAGAATGTTAAAACTATGAGAATAAACTCAGTATTAATTTTCTTAAGTAACTGAAGCAAAATAAATTTTGTCTTGGCGTGGAACTTGACAAGGAACACTGCTTATTAGCTAGGATACCAAGCTTGTTGTACTGTGAACAGATGTACATTCCCACTCAATTGTGTTTTTCATACTACTCTGAATAATAGACTGCCTAATTAAGCAAACCTCCCTGTGTATATGTGTGTGTGTTTGATAATGTAAATGAACACATGCAAGCCTGCCACAGAGCTGAAGATTATTTTCTGCATGCAAGTATCTTTTATAAATTTCTTTAAGATACAGGGAAAAAATGAAAAGGCACTGAAAAATCACTAACAATCAACCTACCCAGAAACGCGGTCTGTTGCCATGGGAAGTAATTAGAGAAGATGTTTGCAAAGGTGTATGAAGAGAGGGTGGGAGTGGGAGTGGGAGTGTGGAGTTGAAAGGGAGTGTTCCAGAAGAAACCTCTTCCAACGCTGTGGTTCAGAGGTGGTTGAAAGGTGCTGAGGCTTGATGCTCAAGAATGAGTAAAAATTAATCAAACAAAAAGCTCCCTAGTGGGTCATGCTTTCACTGTTTAAAAAGGAGCTTTTTACTGACAGCGGAGAGCTTTGCTGGCAAGGAGAAATGCAGAGCTACACGTTTATTTATTTTTTCTTTAATTCACTCACTTATTCATTTAACATGAATTTAATGAGCTTTTACATTGTGCCAGGCTTTTCTCAAACTGAATCATAAAGGGGACAAAACAGAGAGTTAGATGGAAAATAATCTATGACAAAGGCTACTTTTAAAATGCAAATCTTGTTGGTGTTATTGCTCCTTCACAATCACAGAGAGAAACAAATTTTCTATGTGTAGTTCTCTCGTTGCATTACCAAACAAAACAGGCGCTAGGCTGTCCTTCACCACCCACAGGCAAATTCTGAAGACAAAATCCGGTGGGGAGAAAAGAAGTCTTTATTAAATGGTTGCACAGTTTGCAAGGACAGGGACTTCCCCAGCTCCAGACTCATCTCTTCACAAAACTAAGACAAAGCCAAGCTGTCCCCAGAACCGGAAACAGTGCCCAGAAATCGCGCTCCATCCTTTTCTGTCCTTTGGAGTCCGAGGCTGCTAAGCAAATGGCTCTATGGCTTCAGGCTTCTTCATGACTCCGCGTGTGTGGGTCCGAGTGCATCACCACGCAGCTTCCAGGACCTGGCCATTGTGCAAATGCTCAGGCTTGCACATCTGTGCCGGTGGGTCCCAGAGGAAAAGAAGTGTTTCCCCCTTCCTTACGTTTAAATCTCCAGGCCCCAAGTTCCACACAGTTCAGGAGCATCCAACCCTCTCAGCCAATCCTGTCCTTTACCCAGGCTAGACTGATAGGGTAGCACCTCCATGTTGACCTTGACAGTGCACCTGGGTGTGGGTGTCCATTGGGCCCTCCCACACCCAGGGAATGGATTGGGGGTAGAAAGGCTTATTCTTTAGCCAAGTGGTTCAATAGCCTCCCATTCGCTCTGTATAAGGCCTCCTCCTGCCTCATCTCTTCTTGGGGGTGGGGATGTCTGTCCTCACATGCCATCTGAGCTTGTTTACCCAGGCCGTGGCTTCAGGGGAGTTGCCTCAGGCTTTTCTTTGGCCCCTGCTTCACTTGGGGCACCACACGGGTATCAATAATGTTAAATCAGGCCATAGGTTTTCAACTTGCTGGCTATCTGTACTACAAATGAAAATTTTATATCAATCTTCATTTAATTTAAAGTTTGTAGGCAGATTTCAAGAAAAGCAGAGTAGATGTTAAGCAGTACAAATGGTTTTATTGCAACTGGTTTTAAAGATGCTTTCGTTTGATATGCTCAAAAAAGTGAGGAATAATTATGAAAAGATTCTAAATACTTGTCACTGTATTGGCAGGAGCACATCCAAGAATCTCCTTTTCTGCATAAAAGTCCATGATTTATAACGTACTTACATATTCATGAAGAAACCTGGAAGGTGCCCTCAGATAATGGGAACATAGAATTCCTGAGAATGAAATGCAAACATGATCAAATTGGTGAAAAACAAAAATAGAGAAAACATCAGACAAACATTTGTAATGACGTCAAAACAAAGATAAAGAATACTTCCGTCTAACAAATTATTTGAAGTAAGTTATTATGAGAAATGGAAAACTGCACTATTATAATATTCTCAAATTCTGATGTACTATGTTGAGAGCCATGGAAAATGCTCAACAGAGACCCTAGTTCATGTGGTTTGTATGTTAATTACCTATGGCTGTCAAACCCTACACGCATGTGCATACACATTGCCACCTAATTCTTCGTTGTCTCTGGATTGTTTAATCTATAAACTGAGATCAACTTTTATAATTTAAAGACTCAGTTTTCACATTAAAATACAAGAGGGAGATGACTTTTGTCCAAATAAATTGAACATACAGCTCACATGTGGACCAAAGTAAGAGAAAATGCCACATTATCCAGCATTTAAAACAAAGGATATTTTTGAGGGCAGTGAAAGTTTAAAAAAGTAGCATGAAATGAATTTAAACATTTAGAGTTGATGGACAACCATTTTGAAATTTGAAAGACTGTAATTTCATGCCTAAATAGAAAAAGCTATTAGAGAAATTGACAGTAGATGATGTCAATAATTCCTTAAAAACTGTGAGAAAATACAATTTGGATAAGAAGAAATATTAAATCCCATCATTTTTTCTAAAGGGTTGGGGGTGAAAAAAACAAGTTTAGTGTGTCTTAGTGCAATCGGGCTGCTGTAACAAATTAATATAAACTAGGCAACTGAATCAAGAGTTCATTTCTCACAGTTCTGGAGGCTGGGAAGTCAGAGATTGAGGTGCCGACAGATTCTGTGTCTACTGCAAACTCACTTCCTGGTTTTAGCTGTCTTCTTACATGACTGAAGAGAAGAAAGAACTCTGTATGGGTCTCTTTTATAGGCACTAAACCCACTATCAGGGGCTTTTCCCTCTTGACCTAATCACCCTCTAAAGGTTTAACCTTCTAACAACATCACGTTGAGGATTTGGTTTCTACTCATGAATTTTGGGGGACATTTAGTCTCCAGCAGTGTGTAAGAATGTGTCTTGCAGTACGTCGACACACAGAAAGCTGAGCGTGGCGGCCTCGATCACTCAGATAAAAACACCCTCTGTGTATATGTTGTTTTTGGTGTTGGTAGTGTGTTTAGACAGTGGTTCTCGGGGGGAGTGTGAAAGTTGTGAGGGCAATAATAGTGACTTAATAAACTTGAGAAGAGTGGAAAAATTATGAAACAATTTCCTTAAAGATAATAGGCATTAGTAAAAACACTAAAATGTGTCCTGTGATGTATTAGTGATATTGCTCTGATTAAAACAGATAGGATTTATTAGTACATTTTAAGTTCAAATAAAATCTAATTTTTAACAGTACATTAGGTTTGCCATTAAAATAATGCCAGATTTGATAGGTTTTAAAATGCTTCCTCAGTGCTTTGAAGATTTCAATGACAAATTCAATGAGTAATCAATAAGATATTCAGTATTTACATTTTTTATTTTTTTTAACACTAGACTCATTTGGTACAATGTCTTTGCTTTAAAATTCAGAATCATTCCAAGTAGCTAAAAAATCCTTATTTCTATGTTTCAAATAGGTTTTCCTGGGCTCAAAGTAGAAGAGGATAGTAATATACTTGGCTAAAAAATATTTAAAAAATCACTTTATATGATAAAGCAACATAAATAATAACTTTATATTTTATATATAGTCTTTATAACTTTTCACAAGCTCAATAATTTGTAATGTTATCAAAATCTGTCTTAATTGTAAATTATACACAATACAAATAAATAATCATCTTATACCTAGTAACGTTCTCATTAAATTATAATATCCTCATAAACAAATGTAATAAACAAGGATGTTCTTATATCAAAATCAGTACACGCCTCCTACATTAGGTAACACTCGGCAAAGTAATGATCATTCAGGAAAAATATTGAGCCAGTGGCAAAGCCCTTATCTTAGATTGGTGACCAAATTCCTGTTCTTTTATTTCAGTGTAGATTTTGCTTTTTGTTTTGAGATTTTAATATATATTTAATGTGAAAGAAATATTCAGGGTCTCAACAGAGAGGAACAAAACAGTGATATAAGAAATCATTTATTAAAACTAACATATTTTGCCCAGTTCTAACACCCATTCAAGTTTTTCATACTATAAAAATTCTCCTTCATGGCAATTATATATTTTAAGCATGTTTTTCATTTTCTGTGACAATACTATCTTGAGGGCACTTTTGAATTATTATTAGAAAGACTTTGCATTATTGTACATTAGCATTCTTACTTAAAACAAAAACAGTAATACGGCTTTTTCTCTTATCTAGTTTTTCAAAATTATCTTTGGGGTTGAAAAATCTTCTTATAACTTATTTGCCATAGCCTGGCAATGAAGTTTAGGACCAATATAAACAGACTGAAATTCACTATAATGAGAAGCTAGAAAAACTCCAATCTGAATAAATAACATTCAAAATCATGACACAGCTCCCTAAAATCCACGTTCATGACCTCGAGGAAAAATGAAATGTTCTTGAAGAGGCTAAATGTTATCCAAGATACTGGCAGCAATAATGCTGGAAATAAAACCACAGGTGTTACACAAACAGGTAAAATAATTACTGCAGTACTTTCTAGCATCCACTTCAGAGTGTCGACCTTGAATTGCAGCCTCCACAAATAAACATTTCCAAAGAGCTAGAGGCCAATTGTGGTAGAATGTTTTGCTGCTATTGATAATTAACAGTTACCGAGAATTTCTGATGCAATTAGTTTCTGTAATAAACATCAGCTGAACTGGTTGCTATGTAGACTAAAGTGATTATATAAAAAGATTAAGTTTAGATTGAGGTAAAAGAGAACAGAACTCTGAAGGACTGGATGGTAACAAATTCAGTATGGGAAATTCTGTGGGAGAAAGTAAACCTACACAGAAATGGAAGTCATTTATTTATTCTATAAATATTTAATTGACTTCCTACTATGTGTCAATGAATTACCTAAGTACTAAAGACTGTAAACACTAAGGAGACATTAGTTCTCTTTGCTCATTGAGTTTACATTCTAGTGAGACATAGTAAATAAATCACTCCCACCTGCATCAGGGAGGCTGGGATACAATCCTGGGATGACGAAACAAAAGACTAGAATGTGTGACGACTTCTGAAGGTTTACTAAACACAGCCACCATTTCGTTAGTGGCTTGTGTATGCCACCACCTGTGAGGGAGATGCTTTTTCATTATTTAGGTGTTATTACTTTTATTTTCTTATATCAGCAACAATGTCATAGAATCCACAGGAAGGCAGAAGAACCGAGCCCAGAGAAATGTAAGAAGCCAGTGGAGGCTGGCGTGAGGATCCGAGCCCAGCCAGCACACACAGACAGGGTCAGTCTTCCTCAGACAGAGCTGCTACCTTCACTAGCAATGGGCTGTCAGAGACACTACTGTAATGAATGACCATAGCTGTTGTTGGGGTTGTAGACACTGAAGATCCAAAGTTCTGGGTTAAAGCATCTCATGGAAAAAACCTAGGTTCCAGGTCTGGGTTCTCTTCTACTTCTACATAGCGTGATTGCATTATGGGGCCATGCATCCCAGTCAGATGCATACAAAACGGTATTAAGCAAATAAATAAAAGGCTTTCTGAAAGCTCATATGCAAAACAACAAACAGATTGACATATTTGTTTTAATGCATAGCCTCTGAAGTTCATTGTAAACACATGTTATTCCTTGGATTGGCAAGAGGTGCTGCAAAATTTAACTTTTCTGTTGATTTAACTAACAAATAAATAATCGAATGAGTGATTGTAAATAATTTCAAGCAATATGCAAATTCTCTATTTTACCTGGCCGTTGTAGCTCAATGGATTGAGCACAGACCTGCAAACCAAAGGGTCACCAGTTTGATTCCCAGTCAGGTCACATACCTGGCTTCCCGTCAAGGTCCCCCACCCTCATAGGGGGCCCACAAGAGGCAACAACACATTGATGTTTCTTTCCCTCCCTTTCCCTTTCTCTAAAAATAAATAAATTAAAAAAAAAAACAAATTTTCTATTTTAAATTCACATTTTTAGTTTTGAACCTAATTTAATATTTTACTTTTTTGTATTACAAATTAACTAGTATCCCATACTCCCATACTAGTGGAATGGTTAAACATACTTTTGGAACTGTAAAAATTTTAAGGTATGTTGTTGGAAAATACCATAAAAACATGAATGAAGAAAATATACATTTCATCATTCAGGAGATCTTGTCTTTTAGAATATATCTTGCTAGAAGGAAGCATTTTAATTATCATTTTTAGTTACTACCTAAATCATATGTCACATGGACTGCAAAGAGATCATCATTTTGCTTATTGGTTTTATTTTTGAAAAGGCCATAGTTCTTCAGGAACCATAAGATCCATCAGAAGGATAGTCGCATTTTGAAGTTAGATGACATAGGAAGATTAAGTGAGAAGAGATAGTAGCTACAAAAATAAAAGGAAGCTGAGCTCGGCAAAGAGTTAATCCAATCTAGAATAACTTTCTTAGAACTACTGACATATCCTCACTACTTGCAATGTGAGAGAAACAAAAGGCCATGCTCCTTAGCTGCAGAGCGAGAGAATGAAGCAAAGAACAACCCAGACAGATCTTTGACGGTGGTGCAGAGAGCTTAGTAGAAACAAGCAACATGATTTTAAATACTCATTAATGCTATTAACTAAAGATGAATTATATTGTTTACATTCTGATAGTACTGTGCCTAAATCTAAGGTTTTTCACCCAGAATCAAATGCCTGGCAGTCATTAATGTCAATCAGTTATGTTAACACTGAAGATCATGCACATTCCCAAGAGATTTTACTAACGAGAAAGAAAATTTTATTACAGACTCATAAGAACAGTCACAAGTCTCTACTTTTAAAATTGGAATACATTCTGGTAAATTAACTATTAAAAATATAAAATGTGCTCTGGAATCCAGAAAAATAACATTCTATTTATAGGTTAATAAAGTTTTTAAAGGAAGTTATTTTTCTGAAAAGTGAGGATTTAATATAGATA